>PVKZ01004396.1:0-85205 GCA_004027375.1 Macroglossus sobrinus
CCACCCACCCATCCACCCACCCACCCACCCACTCACCCACTCACTGAGTTTCTACAGAGTGTCAGGTACTGTTCATGGTGCCGGTGGTACATTTTTCGAGCAAGGCAAAAACAGACTCTGTTATCTGGGCATTTATGACCTAGGTGTGCTTTTTAGAATTTAGTCATTCAAACCTAAACAAGATTGGGGGAATTATAGTTGAATCGCTTGTTAAGAAAATATACTCCCTATCTTTGAAATCCACCAATGGACTATTTTCTTACCTACACAGGATTCTACTTCAGGAAAAGAGAAATTGTCTACTTTTGCAGCTGGAAGAAGCTACTCGTTTAGCATCCTATCTCCAGTCCCAGTTAAAAAGGTAGGCACCTTTAAAAAAGAAAGCCATCCTTATCGTGTCATAATGACATGTCTCTGAACTGCACAATTCCCTTTGGCTTGGTTTTCTCCACCAGAATTTAGAACTTGAAGGGGTGTAAACACAGAATGCAAAAGTGGGTACATCCTGTTTTTAAGAGGCGCTGCTAATATATGATAAAAGCTGCAGAATAACAAGTCCAAAGTCAGACTTACGCAGAGATTTCATAATTCACAGCTTCAGAAGTGTGTATATCCATCTCCATATATGCATGCAGACATTTTTATTTGGATTTTTAAAAAAAGGAGATGGAAATTTTAAACATGAGATTCGGATGCTCCATAATAGTTCCTGTTTTCCAGTATTTATGGAAGCTTAATGATAAGGGCTTTCTGTGTATGATTTTCTCACTTATTCCTCCTAAGAGTGCCAGGAGGCCAGAATTCTTCCTGCTTGTCGTAGCCCCCAGTGAGAGAGCGGGAGGCTCAGAAAGGGCAGATTGACCATGTGGACTTGAACTCAGGCATGACCCCTGGATGTTAACCACCGCCCTCTACCTATATTCAGAGAGACAAAGGGAATGCCATTGCACATGTCTTACGATGCGCGCAGGGGTTTAAACACGTGCTCTGGTTAATGGGAGAATGAGGCCGGATGCTGTTCCCTCATGGAACAGACTAGCCGCTCAGCTTTGCAGGGAACAGTGGGGCTCCGGCATGCATTTTCAGGCACACATCTTCCTAAGGGCGTGGGGGCTCTCTCGTTTCAGCCTGTCTGCCAGCACCCTGACAGTGTCCTCGGGGAGCAGCCGGGGCTCGCTCACCTCCAGCCGGGGCTCGCTCACCTCCAGCCGGGGGTCCTTGAGCTCTGTCAGCTTCACTGACATCTATGGCCTGCCACAGTACGATAAACCCGACATCGAGTGCAGCCAGCTCCTGCGCTTTGATATGGTTCCCTTCGACTCGCTGGCACGAGATGTCCCCTTGTCGGAGCCCCCAGTCCCCGCGGGCTTCCAGAAGCAGAGGCGCTCCCTGGACACACCCCAGTCGCTGGCATCCCTGTCCTCCCGCTCCTCCCTGTCCTCCCTGTCTCCTCCGAGCTCCCCCTTGGACACACCCTTCCTCCCTGCCTCGCGCGAGTCGCCTTTAGCCCCGTTGGGGGACAATTTGGAGGTGCCAGGCCTGGGCACCTTAGACAGAGTGCGGGCCCAGGCCCCTGCTCTGGGAGATGAAGACGTGCCGGTGGGCACGGTGTCCTTCCAGCCACACACACTTGCTGGCGACGGGGAAGGACCTCGCGAACGAGGAACCCAAGCGGCGGCCGTTCCCATGGGCGCAGGTAAGCACCGACGAGTCCTGTGGCTGTTCTCAGTCCTGGGGGGAGAGGCTTCACGCTCGGGGAAGAAGTCGTGTGTAATCGCACCGAAGCCAGCTGGCTTGTCACTACACAGTGACCTTTGCATTCATTTTATTGCTAGGGAGAGGAAGAATGCAGTCTGCTGTCGTGTGGGTGCTTCCGGTTTATGTCCTGGAAAGGTCCTTGACATTGGCAGAGTGCTCTTTCCCAGGTGTTTGGCTTGTTTTCAGGATGTGCTTAATTGTCGAAAACGAGGGGGAAGAACCGCAGAGCTTCCCATGTTCAGAGGCCGATGGAGAGGTGCTAGGGCCTCAGCGAACTCCCCAGGGCGCATCCAGATGGGTCATTCCGTGGGTGCCGCCTCCGGCCGGTACACGGACCCGCGTCTGGTTGTAGCTCAGTGATTCATCTCTACTTCCTTCCTCCCTGTGACTTCATCTCTTTATCCTTGTAGTTTTCAAGGACCTAATTTTATCAGAAGTGTAAATGAAAATAGTTGGCATAATTCCAAGAGACGTGCCGGGAAGCGTCAGCCGTTGCTACCAGATCAGTTTCTCTTGGTGGTTTTCAAATAGAGAAACATGTACACGGGGAACTTCATCCATCCACTCGGTGCTCATTCAGCTTCTGCTTGGCGCCAGAGTCTCTCAGCTTGTAGCCCACATGGCAAACCACACTGCTGTTCTGGAGAACCTTCCAGCTGATGGCTTGTGTACAAAGCAGGCCCTGGGCTCCAACCCTCCTCATCTACACCCATGTGCTTTTTTGAGCCAACCTCCAGCAGCTCCAACTTTCTCAGGCTTGAAAGAGGATTGAGAACAAGGCCTCTCCTTCCAGAAGTTCCACCCATTAAATTAACTTTCATTTGCACAGTAAAACTGCTTTACACATGGCATTAGGGGAGCGCTGGATAATTTGTAGAGCATAGTGGATCTCAAGCAGGGGTGTTTTGCCTCCCGGGAGGTACTTGGCAGTGTCTGGAGACGTTTTTGGTGGCCCTCACTGAAGGGGCTGGTGGGGAGGTGCTTTTGGCGTTCAGTGCGTGGCGACCACAGGTGCTGTTCAACGTCCTGCAGTGCACAGGACAGCCCCCCCCCCCAGAAGGAAAGATCCAGCCGAAACATCAGTAGTGCTGAAGCCAAGCGTCCTGGGCGCATACTGTTGAGTAGTTTAGCAGCAAAGGGTAGAAATAAAATGCAACTCGAAAATCAGAGTGGTAGTGGAAACAGCTTCAGACTAGCCACTTAGAGACACAGAGTCTGTTCTCTGCCCTGCGAACTCACTAGCTGGGTGTCCCTGAGCACCTCTCTGCACGTGGCTGAGTCTTAGCTTCCCTGCCCTTGAACGAGGTCATCTTTATGGGCTCGTCCATTCACCACCATTCTGTTGCCCATGAGTTTTTCGTATACAACAAGTATTGGACAAATATACTAGTTCCTGGGAACACTTGCATGTTGAACCAGAGTTCTGGCATGTTCTGAGGCAGCCCTGGGGCTTTTTGTCATCTCTCTCCTTTGGGTGTCTTACTCTCTGTGTTTGCAAACGCACTTTTCAGATCCCTAGATGTAGTGTTTCTATCATTCACATATACAGGTGACCTCCATTCGGTTTGTTCTTTATAATGGCAGCTTCAGAGGTCCATGTTTACTCCTTTTATATAAAAAAAAAAGGAAATAAAAAAATAAGGACTGAATTGCGCATCTGTTGTTGCTTAAGCTTACTTTGTCTCTGCCCCCACCCCCATGCCAACTTCTTTTAAAAGCCGAGGTTCGAGAGTATCAGCCTCATTGTATAGAAAATGCACACAGGGCCCAAGGGCCCTTTTGGGCCAGGGGGAAGACATTGTGAGAGGGAGAAGAGTTGATGTAACTTCTGGTCCTTATTAATTTTTCCTTCCCACTTTGTGGCTGAAGTTATAATGCTTCAAACTTCTTAGACCGAGAGGTATTTGCTTCTGCTATGGTCAGATACTGTCACCTGGTGGTACATTCATATATGACACTATCAATTGACTTGAGTCCTTACAAACTACGAATAATTAATCAGCTCAGTGGATGGGTCCCGCTGGGTGAATGCATAGGGCTGCCTTGGGTAACCAGCTTCAGGCACAGACATGGGGTGACTTCTCTATCTCCTTCGATGCTTATGGGAATACCTGAGCCGGAGTCGTGGCAGCTGCGTGAAGTTGGCGAGGATTGTTAGCACTCATTATGTTACCCCACGCTTCATGTATGATGTCCAAGGTCACTTAGTTCTCTCTGGCTTTCCATTCCAGCGTGGCTTGGAACAGTACAGTCTAAGTGTGAACCCAGGCAAGTCTTAGTTAGGTAAAATTTTAGTAAGAGAAAACTCAAAATTGTCCAAACCTATAAGGCAAGCCCTAGGAAGTATTTTCCCCTCCGTTCTGTTTTAACTCTGTCTGGGGGAACACAAGATGATATAGGAGAGTTGGGCAATAGACTGTAATCTTTAACATTTTTTACATTTTTTGCTATAGTTTTATCTTCCCTGGATTTTAAAAGTCAAATCTGCATCATGTTTAAATCCTTTCCAATCTTAATTTCTGTTGGTATTTGCTAATCTAAATCCATGAAGATCTTGACTTTGCTCATGTAATCATGGACATTTGGATTATATTCATACTCTGTTTAAAATTGTTGGCTTAAATTCTGTAGTTTTTTCACTTTGTACTTTTTTTTTTATCTTTTCTCCTGCGGGCTCGACAGAAACACGCACTGTAAGTGACCTTGGAATTCTTCACCTCATTGGTTGAGCCAGGCACATCTCTGTGCAATAGATTTAGGATGGTCCTAGTGTGGCCAAGAAGGGCATGTGTCATAGCTGTACTTTACTGTAGCTCGACAATTAACCTTTATTATGGTTATTTCAACATTAATATTCATCATGCCTACTAAAGTTGTATAAGAACTTATCTAAAAGCTCGAAGTATTTATTCTTCTATATATTTATTCCCCAGACTTTTAATGCCTTTCCTTATTTAAAAATGCCAGCCGGCAGCTTTGTCTACAAGTGTGATTTTCATTATATTTTCTTCCTTTTTGTCAAGCAGTGTTGATGTCCTTAAGTCTCTGTCTGTCTGTATTTCATGATGAAAACAGTTCAGAGATTTTAAAAAGGAACAATTGGAAGATCATTATTCGTGACTTTGTTGGCATTGCTCCCCGTGGTCCGTCTCTTTGCCTTGAAGCCCGAGCAGATGGCCACGGGGTGCAGTGTGGGGTCTGCTGCGTGTTTTCTTCTCACCCAGGGTGAGTGCTAAGCGTAGTTCCTAATGTCACCTGTGCTCCCAGTTGCTCCATGAATGCAATGACTGAGCCTGGTGTCACTGGGGACCAATCCCCTTATTTCCTTTTTCTCTTCATCGGTCTTGGTTGCGATGAGAGAGAAACTCTGTCAGAGTCGCAGCATCGGGTTAACTGACTTGCTTAGGCATGTTGTGTGGCGTTATTTCCTTAAGGGGACAGGAGGCCACGTGTAGGAGCTGTGCGAGTGTCAGTGCCGGGAAGGGCCATCGCAGTTTCATTTACTGGGGATCCATGCAGCAAATTGAGGGGTTCCATCTGCAAGTCAGAGCTGGAGGATTTGGGTCCTTCCATGTGGCAAGGGTGACAAGAAGAACTGGACCCGAGAGAGTCCTGGTCTACAGTTTGAGAGTGGCACCTCTGGCCACCGCAGAACGGAGGCGGCTTCTGGCCGAGACTGGAGGAGAAGCAGGTAGTCCTTAGGTCACCCTTTGTCTGCAGCGGAGGTCATGAGACCAAAGGCCACAGCCCCGCCCGTTTTGCGGTGTGTAATGTGTCTGGATTTAATTGATACGTGCATAGTCATTTGGTTGAGAAGAGAGCTGCTCATTGGCGGAGTCTCCATCTCTCTGCACAGATGCCTAGATTTTCCATTTCTAGAGCCGAGATGGCCAAAGACAAGCACAAAGACAACAGAGGCGCCGGGTCATCAACAGGAGGCGCCACGATGTCAAAGTCAGGCTCAGTTCGGGGTTCGCGTTTCCACATCGCCCCGCGTCCACACTCACACATCCCGGAGGAAGGCCATGTGTCTGTTCCTACCGATTTTGTCCAAAGGAACTTGCTGCCGTGAGGGAAGGAGCAGAAACAGTGATGAAATGGTCAAAGAAAAGCCATCAGTGGTTATCTTTGGCTCTCGATTAAAACAGATACGAGACAAACATAAGCTGCCCAGTCATCATAGCTTTCTAACCCTTCTGGAAGCCAGCCTGGCTGCTGAGGATCCTGCAGTCAGACAGACAGATGGCTCAACTGTGTCCTCTGACTTAAAAGTCATTCTAGTTTAATTTGGATAAGTTCTAAAAATTCCGTCTTTTGATTATAAAACACTAGTGTATGTTTTTTTTGTAGAAAATATAGAAAATACCGAAAAGCATAAAGAAGGAAATGAAAAATACCCCTCTCGCCCCTCTCGAAGGGCATAGCTGCCGTCCGCAGTTGAGGTGACCTTTCTTTGCTGGCCTTTGCCGTGTGACAGTCTCTCCAAGTGCGATGCAAAGGGCTCGCTCCCCAGCATCCTCCAAGGTCCTGTGCTTTCCTTTAGGAGGTGAAAAGAGATTTACGGCAGTTTAAGGAGCTTTTCAAGAAGTAGCGGAGGTCTATTCCTTCCATTTTTCAATGTTAAAACCAAGTCGAGTGCAGTGTATGTTAACGTGCGTGTACCTATAGTGGCGTGTCTCTGGAACACTCAGTAACCTGGTATGTGCTCTTAGAGCATTTATTTCTTGGCACCACGCGCTGGCCTCCCGTGCCGTCTCCTCCTGACCCGGTGTGTGTCTCTTATTTGCAGCAGCGACTGTTCGAGAAGACGGTGCCAAGAAGTTGGAGAAGAGAGCGCACGGCGTGTCTAAGTGCCTGTCGGATTATTCGCTGGCGAGCGATAGCGGGGTGTTTGAAACTTCAGCCAAGAGGTTAGAAGCTGGTCGTGTTATCTCCTCCCTAAGAGACCTTCCCCCAAAGGGGCCTGTACCCAGGCGTCTCTGTACTGAAACTTGGCGTGCGCCCAGGGGTAGGACCATTTTTCCCAGCTTTTGCACTTTGGAGGTTGGGCCTTAGCGAGCTGCAGAGAAAACTCTTGTGGCTTCTGTGTGGCATTCGGAGGCTGGCCCTCACTCCATGCTTCTAGGACCATTCTAGAATCCATGTACAAAGAGAGAGACCTGCTTTTCTAGGAAGGACATTCATTAGAAAGGAATTTCCTCCCTTTCTCCTTCCCTCCCGCCCTCCCCCTAGCAAGAGGAATCGCTTTGCAATGACAAAGCACCTTTTGGGATTTGGGGTGTTCTTTTTATTTGGTATCTTTGATGTCACTGTTTTTTTGTCACTTCTTACAAACTGTCTAAAAGGTAATTTTTGAACTTTGCACAATTCTTGTCTAAAAACGTAGCAGTTTATAGGCAGGTACCCGATGATGTGTGTCACGGACTGTTTAGTCACTTAAAGAATATATGTACTTATGTCATAATTTAATAAAGCCCGCCTCAGTACGAAGCACCCCTGAGATGAGGGAGCTTGTACAAAACCCACGGGCGCCAGCTGCCCGTGGAGTCACCGTGGCGACTTTCTGCTTGTGCCCAGGACTGAAGATGCTGGCGAGGCTGCGCATGGAGACACTTGCGCCGTGGAAGGGCCCCAGATCCAGGTCGGGTGTTGGTGAGTACAGGAGACTCCTTGAGGCCCACCCAGCGACTCACACCTCCACGCGGGCCAGGAGGGATGGAGGGGCCCACGTGATCTGGGGGCTGCTTCCTGGCTGAGAGCCCGCTACAGTGGTCTCAGCTCAGGGACAGAGACGGCGGGAAGGAGAGATAGGGAAGAGCAGCTTTATCGCTGTCCTCCGACAGTGCGAGTCACCACTGGGAACTGTCACATCATGGAGCGGGGGTTCAGGGCTGTCATCGTGCAAGGGCGCCAAAAGCCCCCGGCAAGGTGGGACTCTTGGGGGAGTCATCGCATATTTCTGCACGGAGTTGGCTCTGTTCACTGCCGTGCAGATGGCAGGCCCTTCCCTGCCCTCCGGAGTGAGTGACCAGCTGGTTTGCAATGCAAAGCATTTTGCTTTCTAGTTAAGGTCTCAGTAATGGCGGCGGCCAGCAGTGTGCAGACGGGCAAGGCAGGATGTCCAGTCCCAGCGGTTTTCTTGTGCTCGCTCTTGTCGTTCCAGTCGAGTGTTTCTCAGTGTTGCGCTAGGGACATGTGGACCGGATCGGTCCTCGTTCCGGGGGCTGTGCTGTGCCCGTAGGATGTTGGGTAGCATCCTTGGTGTCCGCCCACTGGATGCCAGTAGCATCCCCCTTCTACCCAGTCATGACAGGAGAAAATGTCTCCAGACATGTGCATGCCTCCAGGGGATGGGGGTGGCACAGTCAGCCTCAGCCCAGCGCCACCGCTGTCGTTGCATCCAGACGTTTCCACTGTGGGGACCGTGCAGTCTGTGGACCTGCGTTTTCCTTTGCAGGCATGACAGCACCAACGAATGTCTCCTCGTGAACGTGCTCCAACTGAAGAACTTGGCCGGGGTGATCGTGAAGGAAGGCTGCAAAATGTAAGGTCCCGAGCAGGGGGTCTTCGGACACCTGGGGCCTTGCCCAGGCCGCCCGCACGCAGCACCGCTCGCTGGCCCGCTCCGATTGGCCCTTGGTGTTGCGGAAAAGACTGTTTTCGAATCCGAGTTTACAATAAAACCAGGGACTCTCTGTCTGAAGTAGACAGGACCGTGTCTTTTAAAAGGTGTCTGCCGTATTATAGGAGGCAGATGCGGTCAGTTAATGGGGCCAGGCTAGTTATGTGCTGCAGCGATGCTGTGAAGCTGCTGGGTGCCTGTCACGTGCTGCATCTGGGCTTAAGATGTCCACCCGGGTCACAGAGTTGGGTGGTGACAAAGTGGCACTTGGCTCTGGGATCCAGTGAGGTGCCTAAAGACGCCTATGGCAGGGAGCAGCGCTCATTGTCTAAGGGGAGGAGAAGGAAACATAAGTTGTCACCAGTTGGGAGGTGCTGCCTCTGTGGGCTCCACCGCGTGAGCTTGGTGCCCGCCAGGGCGGGACCCCCGGCCTGAGAGGCGAGGCGCAGCTTGAAGGGGGAGCCTCTCAAGTCCTGGTCCTGCCTTTGAACTTTTCTTTGTGGGCGAGGTTTCCCCTGAGTGCCTTAGTCTTACTCTGAGTCGAGAAAGGGCCTTTCTCCTGCAGACTTTGCGGTTCGCCCATCATCCACAGAAGGGCGCGCGCGCGTATCTGCGTGCATTCATGCGTGTTACCCGTCGGTTGCCTCACTCCGTCCGCTTCTTTCTCCTCTGTCTGCTTCCAGACACATCCGCGTGTATTTGCCGCCGATGGACTCCAGCACGCCGGACACTTACTGCTCCAAGGCTGTGGAATTCCAGGCCCCCCTGGTATTTAATGACGTTTTCCGAATCCCTGTGCATTCAAGCGCGTTGACCTTGAAGTCCCTTCAGTTGTATGTGTGTTCAGTGAACCCACAGCTGCAGGAAGAACTGCTGGTATGGCTTGTGCACCCACGAGACCTCTCTGCCCCCTCCATCCCTGTCTGCCCTGCCTCCCTCCCACCCTCCCCTCCCTCCCTTCCTTCCTTCCCCCTCCCCCTCTCCTCCTCTCCCCTCTTCCCCCTCCACACACACACACACACACACACACACACACACACACGCGCGGCTTCCTTTACACTTCCTCCTCCCCTTCCCTGCCTCTCTCCTTCCTTTCTTTTTCTTTCCATCAGTCTTTCTTTGTCTCTCTCCCTCCCTTCTCTCTGTCTGTCTTTTTCTTCATCCCTCCATTCTTTGTCATTTTCTTTCTTAGTCTTTGTTTCTTTTCTTTTCTTTGTCTTTCTACCTTTCTCTGTCTGCTTTCTTTGGCTGTGTCGCCCTCCCTCCTTTCCTTTCTCTCTCCTTCCCTCCTTCAAACCCTTTCCTTTTTCCTGTGCTGGGTTGCTTAGAAATGATCATGTTAAGTGGTCCCTGTAACTGGGAATACAGAAAGGGGTGATAAAACCAGTCATCTTGTTATGTGTTTTGTACCTCAAATAGATTATATAAAAAAATACTTGCAAAAGTCCTATGCTACCGCTTCTAAATGACTCCCATTTTTAGTCGAGGGACCTAAGTAACGTTGATGAATTTGGCCAATAAAAATATCGCACGGTCAGTTAAATTTGAATTTCAAATACATTATGCACAGACTTATACTTTTGAAAGACCCATCGTTTATTTGAAATTCCGATTTACCTGGGTGCCCCGTATTATACCTGGCAACCTTGGAGCCAAGTCAGTCCGCGGTTCGTCTTCAGGACCGCAGCCATTCCCAAGGTTGGTGTTCCGTCGCCTGGTCCTGTCCCCTTCAGCAGCAGAACCACAGACTGTAGAGTTCAGCCAGGCCCCTGTGACTCCACAAATTCCTGAGAGCGCCAACGGCTCATCGCGTGGCAGACCCCGAGCCCAGCCTGTCATCCCGGGTTGTCTGTTCTCTGTCCCGCCCCCCTTCTGGCACTTTCCACCTGTGTCAGACGAGCAATGGAGGAGGCACCCTGTTAGGACCCTCTGTGAGCGCTTCCATTTTTCTGCGGCCCTCTGAGTAGCTTGGAGACATTGCACACGCTTTTCTGGTGCAAATAGAGGGGTGACCTTGATGTTTCCGAAGAGCCCTGTTGGTTGTTCAGGTGAAATCACTCAGCGCCTCTTCTGCCTTTGTTTTTGAACACCTGTGCAGGGCATCGCTCAGATTAACTTGGCCAGCTGTGATGGGCTGAATGACATGCAGCTGCGCTGGTACTCGGTCCAGGTGTTCACCAGCCCCGAGTTGCCCAGGGCAAAGGAGAGGGAACGGGCCAGGGAAAGCACTGCCCGGGACCCTCCACACACTGCCGCCACCGCTGTGGCCACCACCGCTGTGGTCACCACCGCCGCCGCTGCTGCTGCCCCCACTGCCGTCGCCTCCACCTCTGCTGCTGCCGCCTCCGCCTCTGCTGCTGCCGCCTCCAGGAAGACGGTGCGTGCGCCCGGCCTGCCGAGCAGCTGGTTCCTGCTTCCTTGGCCTTGGGCCCAACTGTTTCTGGGGGAGGTCATCTCTAAGAACCACCTGTGTAGACTTCGTCTTAGAACATGGTGGAGAAGAAGCAACGTTTCAAGGGAAATAATGAAAATGAAACGAGCATGGCCAATCATGATAGTGTATTTTAGTGCGAGAATGTTCGTGGTCACTGTTTGTAGATCTGAGCCCTCAGAGCTCACGGAAAGGCCAGGTCCTGTCCTGCTATTAGCAGTGGGGTGGACGTCCCACGGAAGAGCTGCTGGGACGGCCACCCGCATGGAGGAAGGGACTTCACTGTGCGGTGGGCCTGTGCCTACTCCTCGCTTTGCTTCCAGAAGCTACTGATCTGAGCTGCTTCTCAGAAATGTGCCTTGTATCTCGCAGGATGCTGTGACAGTGCTGCTGGCTAGAACAACAGCCCAGCTGCAGGCAGTGGAAAGAGAGCTGGCCGAGGAGCAGGGGAAGCTGGAGTGCACGGAGGAGGAGATCCTGGAGATGGAGCGGAAGGAGGAGCAGGCTGAGGCTGCGTCTGAGCGGTAAGGCTCCTCGGAAGTGTCAAGGAGATGGTGCACGTTTTGGTGGGGATGAGGCAGCGGCCGTGTTGGTCAGCCCTGACTTGTAGGGGAGCTGCGTCTTTGGGTGCGAGTTGCTTTTGTCATCCAGGCCTCCGTAGAATGTGCTGGGGGATCCTTCAGAGAAGTCAGGATTCTCACGGGGAACTGAATGCTGATCTGGACAGGGGCGGTGCTTTGACCTCTGTGTCCCCTAGCTGTCCGTGTAGGCTTTTCACCTAGTTCTGTTCTGGAATTTCTTGTAAAGACTGGGAGTACTGAATGACTCCACTCTGCCAGGATCGAATATAATAAATTCCCTTTCAATGGTTTTAACAGCTTTATTGAGTCTACCTGCCACGTAATTCACCTATTTAAAGTAGACAATGCAGTGGTTCTTAGTCTAGTCACAGAGTCATGCCACCATCGTCACAATCATTTTCATCAAGCCAAAAGCAACCCCACAGCCATTAGTAGTCACTCCCATTCCTCCTTCCTTCAGCCCCTGGCAACCGCCAGTCTCCTCCATTGTCTCTGGAGTTGCCTAATCTGGGCATTTCATCTCGATGGGACTGTGGAATGTCCTTTCCGTTTTACCTGAAGGGGAATGTTGGTGAACCCTTGCCTTGGGCCAGACCTGTCTGCCAGACATAAATAAGTCAGCTGACCAGCAAGTGATCTGATCCTTTCCAGAGGCACTTTCATATTGCTTTACGTGTTTCCACAAAGAGCATCATATTTCCAAAACTTCCTGCTTCTTCCTAAAGCTTTCCCTAAATTTATTTGGAAGAGGAATTTCTTTTAGGGTGGGACTTGTATGATCAAGAGGGGAGGGTACTGTATTCAGGGCCCAGCGGGAGGTTGGGGAGCGGGGGAGGCTGGGAGAGGTTCAGGGAGGCGGTCAGGATTCTGGCATCTGCAGTGGCTACAATTGGGTGATGAAGACAGACAGACCCACTTAAAGAAAGGCCTTGTAGCATTGTCTTCCCTAGAAAACATAAGCGCACTTTCATGAGAAGAGCAGCTGTCTCAGTGGAAGCAGACATTGGGCATCTCCGCCACTGTGCTCTGAAGGCAGCAATGAACCCGTCCCTTTGGCTGAGCGTTTTGTGGGTTTTTGCAATGTCCACTTTTAGGAGTTGGCAGGCCGACTCAGTGGATAGTGGCTGCGGCAGCTGCGCCCAGACCAGCCCCCCGCACCCAGAGCCCTCTGGCGTTGGTGTCAACTCCATCCATGGACACCCGTTCGCTGGCCAGGCAGTTCCTTACAGCCGTGCGAAACTTCAGCCCCTACCTGCAAAGGTAAGTGGAAGAGGTCGAGGGATTTCTCTGCAGCCCCTGACGCACGAGTGGAACCACGTGGCTTACGAGCAGGTCCCAGCTGCGGGAAGGTGTGGTTAAAGTGGACAGTGCTATTGGTTTAGGGGGCAACAGTTAACATTGTATTGTACTACGACCAGGAAGGTGAGTGGCTTCAGGTGTCCAAACAACTTAAAAGAGTCACTGCAGGGGCCATAGGCATGTCTGTGAACTTTAAAAAGAAAGGATAACTACAGCTTAAAAGGGTCGACTTTAATCCCATCGTATCTTCAGGGCCACCTGTGGCCCAGGATGTCTCAGGGGTAACGCGATCGGACTTAAGGGTTTTTTGTCGATGGTTTTCGAAAATGATTTATTGACATGCAATTCACATCATCAAAATGAACTATTTCAGAGCGAACAGGTCAGTGGCCATTGAGTGCATTCACAGTGTTGCGCAGCTACCACCTCTGTCTGGTTGCAAAAGACTTCCATCACCCCCAAGAACAACCCCCTCCCCGCTAGCAGTCACTCTCCATTTTCTCTCCCCCAGCCCCTGGCAACCACCAGCTCGCTTTCTGTTTCTATGGATATGCCAATTGCGGACGGTTCGTGTAAATGGAATCATACAGTATGTGGCTTTTTCTAACTGGCTTCTTTCCTTCAGTCTAACGCTTTCAAGGTTCATCCGCGCTGTAGCATGCCTCAGGACCTCACTCCAGTTCCCACTCAAGGAGTGTCCCCCGCATGGGTACTTTACATTTCATCTATCTACGCATCTGTCTGTGGACATTTAGACTTTGGCTTATTTGTATCATGGCGCTGTGAACATGTGTGTGCGAGTATCTGTTTCCTTCATGAAAAGAAGCCTTAAAGCTTTGTAGATTTAAGCAAAGACTGTCACGTGGGCCCAGCGGAGTTTACTGCCTGAGAGCAGAGCTGCGAGCAGCCTGAGGAGGGTGGGGGTCAGCGGGGCGCGCGGGGTGCTTACACAGACAGGAAGGCAAAGGAAAAGGCAGCTGTGTGTCAGCAGTTCCGGGGAGCCGCATACCTTGGAGGAAGCAGTTTAATACCAGGTGGAGGGAATGTACAGATAAGGTTGGATCTCAAGCACCTGGCGACAGGAAGTCGCAGGAATGGGTCTGGAAGCAATTATTCTGAAACGTTTATCAAGATGTAGGGAGAACAGGCTCTGCCTCCCCTAATCACTTATCTTTGTGACGGGGACTGTTAGGGAGCGGACGTGACTAGCCCTGCGGAAGGTTTTAGTTAGGAATTCACCGTTTACCCTCGGGTCCCGGTTCACCTGGAGCGGCCGAGACAGTCTTGCCTTTCTCGTTAATGAACACCTGCTTTCCGGTCTTTGGGGTGGACGCTGAGGAGTCTGACTTCAGTTTTCTCAGGATCTCCCCCATTTGCTGTGCTGAGATTGGAGGAGAGGGAGGCGTGGAATCGGGGAGGTGGGTGAGAGGCCTACTGCACGAAATGGGGCACGAGATGACGGTCACCCAGATGAAGGATGAGTGACAGGCGGTCCAAACGTCCGTAGTCTTGAGTGTAGAACCAATAGGATTTGATCTTAGACCTGACTGATTGCGGGTGTGCAAAAGAGAACACAGTCCGGGACGACCTGGAATTTTTTATTTTTTTATTTTTTTGCCTGAACTATGGACAGTAGAGATCCTTGTCAGAGGACAAGATGTGAGGAATGTGACAGATTCAGTGTTGGACGTGTTCAGTGTGACATGCCAGTTTGACTTCCAAGTAGAGAAGGCGAGGAGGCTGTCGTGCACACAGAGTTTATTGCCTGGGTTCTACAAATGTCATGGCAATAACCGAATTCCTATCTAGGTGGATAAGGAAACCAACACAGAAGACCTCTTCCCAGAAGTAGCGAGTTATCCGAAGGAGCGGCCGGGCCGCAGGGCCCGCGGGTCGCCTTTCGTCCGCAGCAGCACCATTGTCCGTTCACAGACTTTCTCGCCTGGGGCACGTAGCCAGTATGTTTGCAGAGTAAGTTGGAACATCTTTGCCACAAGTCTTCCTTCCTCCTCCTCGTGTTTTCTGTTTGACTGTTTCTACTAAAAGACCTGTGTTCTCACAAATAACACCAGTAGCTAAACAGCATGCTCATACGATAGGTATGAAATGGATGTTGGTTTGACCTCCCCTAACTGGATTTCTTCTGGATTCTAATACACTCCCCGCCCCGCCCCACCCGCCCTCCCCTAGATTTCAGGATTCTATATGCATCGATGGATGACTGATCCCTGGGCAAGAAGCAGGGTGGTGCCTTTTTACCTCAGTCTAAGGAATGAGAAATGGAAATCGGGGATGCCCCGCCCGAATGGGGTCGAGGTCGGCACGTGGCGTTGCCGACCGGTTGGACGTCCAAGTCCCGGCGGTCCCCAGGGAGGACCGCAGCGCTGGGCGTGCAGGCAGTGAGGCCCATGCTTCTCACTCCCCTGCATGGAAAGTTGCTCCCCACGGGTGACAGCAGGACGTGCTGGGTGGTTCTCAACTCTAGCTGCACCTCGCGGTCATGTCGGGGTTCCCCCCACCCCCCTGGTTCCCCCCCACCCCCGGGGTTCGTCACTGGTGTGGTGGGGGCTGGGCAGCAGAGCGTTGGGACAGTCCCACATGAGTCTGACATGTACACGGGATTGAGGTCCCTGAGACGTGTGACGCAGAAGACCCAACGTGGTGTGGTCGGTGAAGACGGGACAGCGTGTTGGAGGTCATCCCGCAGTGACAGTCTAACAGTGACAGCATGGACGAGTAAAGAGAAGGGATTAAAGGGTAGTCTTGACACGGGGGCCCAGAGGGGCCATTGGACCGAGAACTTTGACCCTTCCTGCTCCTCTGAACCGGGCTTTATTAAGGAAAACGCCTTCACGTAGAGGGGATGCCAAGGACCTGGCCGGACTTAGCGCACACGAGAGAAACAGACCCTGTACCTGCGCGTGGAGCATTGTGGGACAGGGGTCTCCAGGCCCACCCTCAGGTTCAGCAGTTTGCTAGGACTCCCAAAATTCAAAAAAGCCATTATCTTCACCGTTACGGTTCATTACGGTGACAGTCAGCAGAAGGAAGAGGCACAGTGGCAGTGTTCGGGAGGGGTTTCGGAACTTCTTGTCGGCCTTTCCAGTCGAGTTGTAGGGATAGTTCGTATCTCTCCCAGCAGCAACAGGTGACAGCACACACGAAGTAGTGCACGCCGGGGGAGCTCACCTGAGCTTCGGTGTCCAGAGTTTCTGTGGGGGTCGGTTCTGTAGGCATAGCTGATGGCTGGCGTGGCTGACTCTAGTCTGCAGCCCTCCAGAGGTCAGCCGATGGCCAAGGCTCCCTCCATAAATCACACTGGCAGCAGAGATTACGTGGCCTGACCCAAGGTCCCAGGTAAACAATGACACTGAGGACATTCCAGGGCCTTACAGGTCACCTCCCAAGATCTGGGCAAGGAGCAAACCTTTCTTGGGGCAAGGTTCATCCTGTACCTCACAGAGCGAGCCACAGGGGTTGAGCCCTAGGTGGCCCCAGCTGCCCTTCTGCCGTGTTTGCGACACCAGCTGCTCTTCTTTCCACAGAAGCTAGGTGTCCAGTCACAGCTGCCTTGGGTAGCACGGGGTCCGGCCCCATCAGGCTTCATTCAGCCCTGCGGGGACTGTTGTGTGAGCGAGTATCTGGAGGCACTAGGTGGAAGGCCAGCCTCGCATCCCGTCCTTATTCTAGACTTGCCGAGCGAGCGGAGTGGAGTGAAGCCTGCTCACTGGGAAGGAGAGGGCGGGAGAGGGGGATGCCCTTTACCTCCCCAGAGGAAGGCTCCCCGTGCCTGCGCTGCGCCCTGCGCCCTGCACCCTGCGCCCTGCGCCCTGCCCCCTGCCTGAACGTGTGTGTTTGCTGGCGCTGCTTTCGGAGGCCACCTTGTTTTGGTGTGTGTTCGTAAGGATCAAGAGCCATGTCACCTGGCGTGCCGCGGCACTGCCTGAGCAGGCGGGTTCGTTGGCGTGGAAAATCAGGTCACAAAGACGAGGACTTTTGCTTTCACACAGCTCCATATTGGTCCCGAATTGAGAACGCGCCACTCACTGATATATGTATAACGTCTTGGTTCCCATAAAGAAGGCATGATTTCTTTTTCTTTTTAAAAGCAGACCTTTTTCCTTGACTGGCCGAATGGGCGTTAGCGATGGCGTCTTGTCTTATGACCAGGAGTGAGTCTCTTTTTTTCCCCAGCTCTTGCCAAAGCCAGAAATACAGCAGATGAGAATGATGAAAATGGAAGGCGCTGAGGACAGTGCTGGCTTTCATGCTCATCACACATCGTGTCCACTCGCAGTTGGTATCGGTGGGACAGAAATCTCGTTCACTCGTTTAGCCTGGAAAGTTCCCGTGGTTCCATTGATGGGCAGAAAGGAAGACTGGGATGGGTGTTGGTTTGCTTATTTGTTTTTTTTTTTGTTTTTTTGCGTGTGTCTTTCATCGTATTTGAAAACTCTTGTGCAGGTTCCGTTTTTACTAAAACCAGAGGTCTTGGTAAAAGCACTAAAAGTCACGAGTACATTTGAGTACCCGTGAGGAGAAATGAAATAATCCCGTTCAGAGCACACAGACAGGAAGAATACTGAATTTCTGAGAAAGTATTTCGGAACCTCATTCTCCTTCTTACAGCTTTATCGTAGTGACAGTGACAGTTCCACACTGCCCCGGAAGTCCTCCTTTGTCCGAAATACTTTGGAAAGACGAACACTTCGCTATAAGCAGGTATGTGCCACGTAAACTCATATGGAACCCGTACTTAACCCTGCGACTTAGTTTTACGAACCTTAAAAATGGCAATCTCTCAGATAATATGAATTAAAAGGTAACGTATTAACTTGTTTGCTCAGATTTCATTTTTAAAAGCATATACAATGTCAGAATATTACCCTTGTTTCTTAATTTCCAGTGACGATGTCATGAGCTAAGATAATTCATCAGTTGTTCCTTTCAAATGCAAGTCAAAATGAAATTTCAGAACCAAAGAAAATGCATATTTTTTGGCTTTTGATATATATTGGCCAATAGCACTTCGGAAAGATTGTGCCCATCTTTGATTGTGCCAGCCCCGCACGAGAGGGTCTCTTCCTCCATACTTTTGCAAATTCGTAGGTCATCATCAAAGAAAATAATTTGCTGTCATTAGCTTGATATTGAAGTGGAGATTTCAATTAATTTTGTCCAAATCTGTTATTTTTTCAAACATCGGGCCATGCATAGAGAAATACCTCACCAATAACTGAGCTTCATGTGTCTTTAATTGTGGAAGAACCTTCTGGAAGGCGCGAGCATGCTGGCCGCATGCTGCCTGCTTGCGGGTTCGTGTGTGTGTGTGTGCTCATGGCTGTCATCTCCTGTAGCCCTGTAGGTCATCCGTGGCCGAGCTTATGGCCCGTACCTCCCTGGACCTGGAGCTGGACCTCCAGGCATCGAGAACCCGGCAGAGGCAGCTGAACGAGGAGATCGGCACCCTTCGCGAGCTGAGGCAGCGGCTGGAGGATGCCCAGCTGCGGGGCCAGACTGACCTCCCGCACTGGGTGCTGCGGGATGAACGATTCCGAAGCCTGCTGAAGGAAGCAGAGAGACAGGTGCGAGGCGCAGGGCCCGGGCGCGGTCGCTGCCCTTTGCTCCAGTTCTGCTTGGGTTCCGAAGTAAGCCTTTCAGATGATAGAGCTGTCATTCCAGCAGTCCCAGGCTCATCTGAAGGAGCCAGGTTTCTCTCTCTGTGGGCCAGGTGGCTGGCGTGCGGGTGGCACCCACACACATCTCGAGGCGCCCCTGCCAGCACTCCACTCCCGCTTCGTGTTGGGGTGTTCTGGGTCCCATGTCTGTGAGGCATGGCTCTAGCGATCCTGAGCAGCTCCCGTGAAGATCCCCTAGGGGGTGGGGGTGGGGCGGGGTATGCCATTCTCCCCTCTAGGTCCCCCACATTCATTCTTCCTTAAAACCGGAAGTAGAAACATCTTGTTCATCCCATGTTGCTGTTCCAGACAAGACAGACCAAACTTGACTTCCATCAAGAACAGGCAGCTGAGAAGATGCTGAAGAAGGCCTCCAAGGAGGTCTGCCAGCTGCGTGGGCAGAGCCACAAAGAGCCCATCCAAGTGCAGACCTTCAGGTAGGCGGAAACCAACCCGGCCTCCCTTTGCTGCTTGCTCCTCACTCTCACGCCTCTGTCATTGTAAAAACTTAAGTCTTCAAAAATGGCCACGAAACAGGAATCCCCACGGCTGTTAGCATTTTAATGTTTTCTAGACATTTTTTCCCCATGCCTCTTGTAATCATAATGTGGGTTCACGTTTGTGTTTAGCTTTTGTTTTTCATTAAAATATCCCACGTTGCCACATAATCCACTCTCTTCGTTGGCTGCGATGTCTCATCTAATAGATCTCATATATCTGAATACGCTATTCTGTTTCTTTCCAAATGTTTACTATAATCAACAGCACAGCAGTTGACATGCACATACATCCGTGTACCGCCTTGCCCTATTTAGTTACCTTCTGCTCCAAACATAATATGCACACGGGAGAGTGTGCATACGATAGGCATGACATAGTTCAGTGACCTGTCACAAACTCTACATGGCAGGAATCGAGCGTTATCAGCAACCCTCAGGCATCCTACGGGAACTGCTGTCTTGAGTGTGAATGCCATCAATGAGTTTGCCCTGTTTTTATTTTTTCTATGGGGAGAATTACACAGTGATATCTATATTCTCTAGTTTCTGACTATTTAAAAAAACTCGAGGTGAAATTCACGTAACGTAAAACGAACCATTTTAAAGCGAGCGATTCTGTGGCATTTAGTCATGTCACAGTGTCCTGCGGCCACCCCCTCTGTCTAGTTCCGAACCATTTCCATCACCCCAGAAGGAGACCCCGTCCCCATTAAGCTCTCACTCCGCACTCCCCCTCCCCCGGCCTCTGACAGCCACCAGTCTTTCTTTCTCCATGGCTTTCCCAGTTGAGGACATTTCCTGTAAATGGAGTCACACAGTGTGTTGTCTTTTGTGCTTGGCTTCACCCCGCAGACCGTTTTTGAGGTTCATTCACACTGTAGCATTGTCACAACTTCATTCCTTTTTATGGCTGAATAACATGCACCTGAATTCGAGCCTTAATTTTTTTAATGCCCTGAATTTTCACATCCCCATCATAAAAGAACGTAAAAACAATATAACTCTCTTCATTCCATGGATTTAAATGCTTTCATTTGCATAGTTGTTTATTCACTCGTTTATTAGTAAAGCAGATATTTGCTGAGCGCCTACTGTATGCCAGGCACTGTTCTAGGCGCTGGAGACAGACCCTTGCCCACATGGGGCTCTGTAAATGCTATTAAAATGTAGAGACTCTATCTACAAACGGAGTTGTCGCTGGGGATTTAAGTTCAGTTTGTTCTACGAGTAAGAAAAGCTATGCTCGATACTGAGAGGCTCCTGCAAGCTTTCACGGTATTCACATCAGCTTCTAACCTCTAATTCTCTCCATTCCCAGGGAGAAGATAGCATTTTTTACCAGACCAAGGATTAACATACCTCCTCTGCCCGCCGACGACGTTTGATGTAGTGCTTTGTACACATGAAGTATTTATCTGCCTGTTTTATTTTCATGAAGTTTTTAGACTAGCTCAATCCGTCTTTAAAATATTTGTGCAAAGCTATTAATATACACATTTTGTAAAAAAAGAAAAACCCAAACACATATATCTATACATATATATTTTATACTAGTGACGGCAACAGGGCTTGGTTTTTCCTTGTTGTGAAATTGACATCTCTGAAGACAAGGTATTTTATAAGAGATCAACTATCACGTTAAGAGTGTACAGTTTTTACACTGTTTTATTTGACTTAAAGGCTGGAAGACAGAAACGAAGTGAGTTCAGGCAAATTCACTGTATTGTAATTTATTTATAGTACTTTTTTTTTCCTTGAAGGAAAATACTGACTTTAAGATGTATTTTTAAGACTGAAATTTTGTTCTTCAGTATTTGTCATGCAGTAGAATGGAACTTTGGGGCCGGTTTTGTTTCTGACACGGAAATGCAAACACTATGTGCTACATGCGTCACTCGTATCAGTTTCTCATATGTGCCTTTATCATGTATTTTGTCCACTTTCACTGTGTTCTGTTCAGACCACCCCCCCGGCGGTGGCTCCGCCGTAGTCCACGCGTACGAACATCACAGAGCTCAGGCTCCCACGTGGACCGCGCGCTGAGCACCCCTCATTTCTGTGTTGTCACAGCACGCATCATTCTGTGCTCCCCACCAGCCTGAAGCAGGCCACAGAGCCCCCCGCGTTATGGCTGTGGCCTGCCTGCCCACGCTGGCAGCCCTGCCTTTCCAGTGCGCTCCATCCGACCATGGCTGACCAGGAAGGTGGGCGCCGGGGCTCCAGTTCTACTGCTCTGTCATGAAGGAAAGTGAAAGGGAACTAGGAACGCGCACTATCGTGAGTCAGTGAATCCGCTGATGGAGACAGCGGTTATGATGTAGACATGATGACCTCTGAAGGCGCCTTGTTATGGATGGAAACATACGCGGGTAACTACGGTTACCCAGTGAGTCATTTACAGGAGAGGCTTTGATTGATTGATTGATTGATTGATTTGATTTGATTGATCTGATTTATTTGATTGATCTGATTTTAATCACAATGCTCCCCCCACCCCCTAATACTGAAATCTATCCATATTTCTTAAGAAATCGTAGTAATAGTTTATGAGGAAAAATTGTTTTACATAATGAAAATTTACCATTATTCTTTGAAAATCCCAAATGATATATTTTGCCTAATCCATATTTATTCTCTATGAAATGCACTCTCCTTTATGAGGCCTCAGAGAAGTAAATGAGGTGGTCACACGAAATCAGAAAGAAAACAGAACTTTCTCTCGCTAGATTTTTTCTGCTCGTCCCTTGGGAAACGCCCGCTTTAATCAACGTCTCTTGATTCGCATTAGTCTGTAGCCTTCCCCCTTGTATAACCTGCCTTTTTTGCATTTATTAAAAATGAGTTTTGTAAAAGCATTTCATTGACACGAGACCGATCACGGGCAATGGAATTTGTCAGTGGTGGTAAGACTGAAAATTTTGTGCTTTTTCATGATTGTCATTTCTTGCTCTGTTATTTCTGCCTCTAGTCTCGTGGTATTTTTTGGTTTTGTTTTGTTTCGTTTTTTGATTTTTTTATTGGCTAATTTCTCTGTGTACATACCCACAACAGAGGTAGACACACACAAAACATCACTCTTTGCCAGGACTGCCCCGCAGCAGACAGCACTGCCGAGCAGGTGACACCAGTGGCAGGCCCTCTCTATGCCCCCAGCCGTTGAAACTTTAACCTCCAATGAAAACCGCTGCTGGACTCTGGGGTATGTGGATAGCAAATCAGTAATATCTTAGGTGCACGGCTCCCTAGATGTGGAAGAGTCCCCTGGCCACATGTCCTGGCCACTGCCACGTGAATCTCTCAGTGGCCCAGCGAGTGGAGGCAGCTTTTCTGCCAAGCCTTGTCAAGTAGCAGCGCGGGGCAGACCCACTGTGCCCGTGCAGGAAGCCCCCCAGCAAGGGTTTCCGGTAAACCTCACTGCCCAGCACACACATGTTTCCTTGTGAAGTGCCTCCCTGCTCCAGGGGTTAAGAAAGACCCACCAGAAGCAAAGGCAGCCCTTGCTTTGGTACCCATCCGAGGTGTCCTTGCCGTGGCCACCCTCCCATTCACTGCCTGCACCTGCCTGCGCATGTCTGCTGTGTCACCTGCTAGAAAGGGCACATGACAGGCTGGGCCCTTTAGGCAGGAGGACTCGGAGTACCTGACTGGCTTCTCATTAGTGACTTGGTTTTGCGGCTTCTGGCTAGTGAAGACTGGCATCCCCCGGAAATGTTCCCCACATCAGCAAGGAAGTCCTCTTGTCTTATGGAGTGTTTCCATCTGTTGCAATTTGTCTGTATGCTGTGCCTTGTGATCAAAGACCATTGCCATGTCTCATCCGTACTTGTGGTCCAGAGACAGCCAAGTCTGCCACCGGGACTCTCTAGAAAGAGTACAACGGGGAAAAGGGATCGCTGAATTGTCACCGCTGAAATAACGAACCTTCTGTTGTGGGAATAAGTTCTGATTAGTATTCATCTCTGTTTTGGTCACTGTTCTAATTATGTCATTCGCCTTGTTTGAAATTATTTCTTCTATAAAATTAAACTAACTTGCCTTAAGAACAGAATGCAAATGTGTGATTTTTTTCAAGCAACGAGATTAATCACGAAGACAAATATATAAAAATGTATACGATTTTTTTCAACATAAAAATAGAGGTATAAAAATAGTAAAATGAACACACACGCAGCCCTCCCGCACTTCAACACGGATGAATCGGAGTTGATATTGCTTGTCTACACCTACCTCCCATACACCTCAGTCCAGCTGTAAATACTTCAGTATGTATGCTGAATGAAAAAAAAAACACGCACAATATTTTTATCACATCTTAATGTTTTATAACTCAATGTCATTAACTATTCAAGGTTTAGCTTTCTAATTTTCTCATGTGTCATTTTAAAACTTAAAAAACGAACAGAATCCAAATAGGATCCATTTATTGAGATATTTTAAGGTCATTTTTTTTCTTAAACCCTACACCCACTTCTCCCACCCCGCCACCCCTTGCCTCTGGCAACCGCCAATCTGTTTTTTGGGTAACAGCTTTGTTGCTATAGAATTCACCTACCATACAACTCACAATACAATGATACAATTTTAAGTGTATAATTCAGTGGGTTTTAGTATATTCAGAGTTGTGCAAATATCACTATAATCACTTGGAGAACTTTTTATCATCCCAAAAAGAAACTCCATACCCATTAGCAGTCCCAATTCTCCCCTCCCCCTAGCTCCTGCTTTCTGTCCCTATAGATTTGCCCATTCTGGATATTTCATATGAATGGAATCGTACATGTGGCCTTTTGTGTGTGGCTTCTTTTATTCAGCAGCATCCCCGGTTCATCTGTGTCATAGCATGCATCACAACTCCATTTCTTTTCGTAGGAAATAATATTCCATCGTGTGGCTATACCACATGTGACGTATCCATTTATCAGATGGATATTTTTGGCTACTACGAGTAATGCTGCTTTGATCGTTTGTGTTCAAGCTTTTGTGTGGATGTACATTTTGACTTTTCTTGGGAATATACCTCATTGTATGCTAACTCCATGTTTAACCTTCCGAGGAACTGCCAGACCGTTTTCCAAAGCAGCTGTGTCATTTTACATTCCCGCCAGCAGTGTATGAGGGTTCCAATTTCTCCACATTTTGACCAACATTTGTTATGTCACTTTGATCATGCTAGGTGCAAACTGGTGTCCCATTGGAGTAGTGTCTATTTTTAATCCACAGGATCTATCCCACCCCCAAACACACATACACAACTTATCAGTTGGAGAAAGAAGTTTGCATGTCCTCTGAGTCCCCCACATTCTGGATGTATCCCCATAATACAGTTTAACACGTTCCTGTGAGTAAATACTGAGAAAAAGCTCATTTTTTTCCCTTTTTCCTTTCTTTTTTGGAGGACATGGGTAATGAGACATTCCTATGTTCATCCAGTGGTGGCTTAGAATATCTCTTTCATAGAGTTCATAACCATTGATAGCCAATGCCTACAGCCATTAATTTCTAAGCGTTGCAGAAAGGATATTCAAATTCTATCCATTTTTTAACTTACTATTTGAAGTTAATATAACCCCCTTGTTATATTTCCAGGAGTCTTAGTCTCTTTGCTCTCCTGCATGAGTAGATGTTTCTAACCTGGAAATAGTCCTTTGTCCTGGGAGACTTGGATTTTTGGAGATAGGGGCACTCGTTGCTACCTGATCATTGTTTTTAGGCCTTTCAAATAGCTAGACAATATTTTATTTTTGAAAGTAGGATTTAAAAAAAGGATGCTACAACTAGAATATCACATAATAATTCATTTGCTTTATCCCATATCAGAATAACTCTTAATATTGTGTGTGTGGTTAAGCTGTCAGATATATATGCATTTCACTTTATGTTGGATTTGAAGTTTTATAATTATGTAGAATATTGACATGATTCCAAAGACAATGCTTCAAAACTAGGTCTATTCATAGGAGTCCAGCATTTATTCTTGCCCCTCTGCCCTATTCCTTCCCTCTCCTTGCAGGTAACCATTTAAGAAATATTGTTTTCCGTTGCATCGCTTATTTTTCAGTATAAGCAGACATATAAGTATATATACACATATATGTGCATGCACACAGAAATGTACACAGATGTCCGGTGAACGTACATACACAAATATTCTTGGATGAATGGTGGCACGCTGAACACACTTTCTCCAACTGGCTTTTTTCACTTAAGGATATCTCAAGAGACCACCTAAATCTGTATCGGCTGTTGTAGCGATTCACCGCACACTGGGTGACTTCAAAGAACAGAAAATGGTTTTCTCACAGTTCTAGAGGCCAGAAACCTAGAATCAAGGGGTTTGCAGGGTGATGCTCACTGCGAAGATCCTAGGGGAGGGTCCTTCCTACCTCTTCGAGCTTCTGGGGCTGCCTGTCATCCCCAGCGTCCCCTGGCTTATGGAGTCATCACTCCGATCTCTGCCCCCATCCTCACACCACCGTCTCCATAAAGTTCATAACCATTGATAGCCAATGCCTACAGCCATTAATTTCTAAGCGTTGCAGAAAGGATATTCAAATTCTATCCATTTTTTAACTTACTATTTCTCTCTTTTCCATCTTTTGCCTCTGATGAGAACACCTGTCATTGGATGTAGGGCCCACCAGTTCATCTGAGATGATCCCATCTCAAGAGCTTTAATTACCTCTGCAAAGACTTTTTCTCCAAGGTCTTGTTACACATTCCAGATGGGCATACTTTTGCGGGATCATCATTCCACCCACCACCACCTGCCCTCTGGCCTTCCCAAATGCACATCCATCCCACATGCAAAATACACTCGCCGACCCTTCCTCCCCGAGTGGTTTGTACAGGTGTTCTCCATTCCTTTCCCTTTGCACGCTGCATTAATGGCTGTACCATACTTTCTTCTACCATCTCCTGGTGTTTCTAGTCTTCTGCTATTACAAATAATTTAATAATCTAATTAATTAAATAAGATGCTATCTCTTCATATTTCTGCCAGGGTTTCTGTGGGATAGACCCCTAGAAGTGGGGTCTCCAGGTCAAAGGGTAAATGCATATGACGTTTGGCTAAGTATCTCAGCCTCTCCCTCCTAGCGGGTGCGGTGTCACCAGCAATGTAATGTGTGTGACAGTTTCCCCACATTGTCACCAGGAGAACATTGTCACATTAGAGAGGCTTTGCCACTTGCAGAGGTGAGAAATGATATCTCAGTGTTGTCTAAATGTATGCTTTTCTTCGGAGCGAGGCTGCTTTAATTATAGATGCTTACTGGTGTATTTTCATATCTGTAAAGGTTGGCCTTCCTTCCTTTCTTCTTTTTCAGTGTTTCCTTGGCTATTCTTGTGCATTTGTTCCTCCAAAAGGATTTTATAATCAACGTCTTTAGCTCCAGGAGGAAAATGGTGAAATCGTTACTGGAATTGCATTAAATTCAGAAATTAGGGACAATGTCTATCCTTACGATGTTGAATCCTCATGTAAAAATGTATTCCCATTTGTTCAAGACTCACGTTGTGCCTGTCAGGAATGCTTTAGTTTTACTCACATATTTTTGATATTTCTTGCTAAGTTTTTAGCTATTTTATTATCTGTCTTTGTAAGATAAATATAATTACACACAAAGTTCTATATTATTTTTTTTCAGACTCCAGTGAAAAAACTAGTGTTTTCTCATTTAGTAAAATGTTGGCTTTATGGGCCATCTCTCTCTCTCTCTCTCTGTCTCTCTCTCTCTCTCTCTCTCTCTCTCTCTTTCTCTCTCTCTCTCTCTCTCTCTCTCTCTCTCTCACACACACACACACACACACACACACACACTCACACACACAGGATGTTAAGAATGCATGCATCTATTTCTATTTTAAGTGTTTTCAACATGAATAGTTGTAAAATAAACTCCATTTGGTCATGATCTAGAGATATGAATGTGCTTTGGAGTGGGTTGGCTAGTCTTTTATGATTTCTGTGTGGATGTGTCGTAATATTTTTTAGTGCAGTCTCTGCCAGGCTGAGGATCAATGTTATACTTCAAAAAACAAATGGGCAGGTTTTTCTTCTTTTTCTTGGCTCAGAGAGGATAAGTTTGGGAGAATTCTGTGAAACCATCTGGGTGTGTTTCATGCTTTTTTTTTTCACAGGGGAGCTCTTTAAACCACTTTTTCTATTTCCTCCATGGAAATTGAGCTTTTTAGACTTGTCTCCTGAGGTCAGTTTTGGTAAGTTGTGTTTTTCTGAAAAGTGATTTATTTTATCTGGGTTTTCCAATCTATTCGTAAAGAGCTGTACAGAGGAATGTTTGGTAATTTCCTTCATTTTGATGGGTCCTCGCCCCTTGTCATTTCCAACATTTTGTATATTTGTGTTTTCTCCTTTGTTTTTCCTTGATGAGGTTAGTTATTGGGTTATTTTTTTACTTTTTTCTTTTTCGAAGAGAACAGGTTTTTGGTTTTGTTAGTTCTCCTATTTTTTTTCTGTTTTATAACTCATGAAATACCGTTTTGTTTTTATGAATCCCTTTCTTTTCTGTTTTCTTGTGTCTTAGTTGCTTTTTTATAGTTGTTTGAGGTGGGCGTGTTTATTTGTACTTTAAAATGTATATTTCTAAACCAATTTAGTGCTATACAATTTTCTCTGTCAGCAAATATGTTGTTTTCATTATCATTATTTCTAAAAAATTCTATCATTTCACTTTTGAGCCCAGAGGTCTTTATTAACCTGTCTTTAGAATTTTTTCCAGATGTCAAGGTCTATACATTTTTAGTTTTTATTTCTACTTTCATTGCAAAATAGTCAGAAAATCCTGTTTGTGTCGTTTTTATTCTTTGAATCTAGTGAGGTTTTCTTTGTGGCCTGTGATATAGTCAGTTTTTATGAATGTTCTAAGAAAAGCAGGCACATTCTGCATAATTAGGGTTCAGAAATCGATTGATATATATATACATGCATGCATACATATTAGTTTCCTGGGGTTGTTATAATAAATGATCACAAACAAGGCGGCTTTAAACAACAGAAATTTTATTCTCTCAACAGTTCTGGACGTCAGAATTCCAAAATCAAGGCATCGGCAGGGCCAGGCTCCTCTCAGTCTGTAGGGAAAGGTTCTCCCTTGCCTGTTTCAGCTTCTGGGGGCTCTGAGCTCTGCCTCCGCCTTCTCGCGGCCTTCTCTGTATCTCTCTGTCCCTAAATCTCCCTCTCCTTTCCCTTAAGAAGACACCAGTCATTGGATCTCTGCCCCCTGTAGCTTTGATCTCAGTCGTTAAATAATTACATCTGCAAAGACATTGTTTCCAAATAAGGTCATATTCCGAGGTTCTGGTGGACACGAATTTGGGGGGACACTGTTCAGCCCACGACACATGCGCACATACATACTTCGGCTCTATGTTGTTGATTATTGAGCGTGTCTGGGTTTTCTATCTCTTTACTTGCGTCTTGGCTACTTGAACTGTCCTGGGTGCATTGATGATGCGTTTCCATTTTTCCTTACGTCACTGGCAGTTTCCACTTTGAAGGCTGTTGCTATGTTTATTAGGTGCATAAATATTCATGACTCTTAAATCTTTGTTGGGCATGGTAGCCTTGGCCCATTATAATGCTTCTTGCTGGGAATGCTACCTTGTCAGACACCAAGAATGTGATAGCTGATTTCATTTTATCTGCATTTTCCTTGCCTATCTTTGTATATCATTTATTTGCATTCTTTTTGTTTTAGCTACATCTATTTCCACGCAAATTAACATTATATTTTGCTGTTAGATATTCTAAAACTGGTTTTCCATTTTGACATTTATTAATATAGGCTATTTACATTTATTAATATTATTGCTACATATGCCTTGCTTCTGTCATTTGTATGTGTATTCAAAATTATGGGTATATAATTTTCACAGTGTAGCCATTCTCTTTTTGTATGCTTGTGTGCATGTGTGTGTGCACGTTTGTACACCTGTGTATATACAAATATATATGCATGTATGTAGTATTTAGGAAGGCTTACACTTTATTCTAACGGTTACCTTATATTAACATCTTTCTATACTCCCTTTAGTTCCCTCTCTTTTTTTAATGGATTCTGTTGGTTTCCTACTATGAACTATATTGAAATTAGCAAGGAACCCCTTCATCCTCTTCCCCTAGGTTTGATTTGAGGTCATATAAGAAGTCCATTAACAACCTTAGTCTCCTTTTCATAATCCTTCCCCGTCACGCCCCATTTTCTGACAGCTGTCATGTATTCTCATGGTCAGGGTGGCTCCGATCGCCGCATCCCCTCTGCTCCTTTGTATAACCATTTTTTGGTGATGGTTCTACAAGTAAATGTTTACATATAATGCTCACCATCAGTCTTCTTCTGTTGCTTACTTACCTCATTCTGGTTGTCTGTACCCTGTTCTGAGTAGATTCTTCTGGAAGGGCTCTGGGAATAATATTCTCTGAGTTCTCACATGTTGCTAAAAGTGTGTTTGCTGCCTTACTAGTGAGAGTCAGATTGGCTGGATATAAAACCCCTGCCTCACATTCTCCCTCCTCCCGTGTCTTAAATATGATACTCGTTGTCTTCTGGCATGAAGCCATGTTCTCAGAGGCTTATGACAGTCTGATTTTCATTTTCTTATAAGCGATTTGCTCTTTATTTTTTTCCTCTGGCTACTCAGAAGATTTTCTTGATTTAAAGGCAAAATCTTGACCAGCTTATATCTCAGTGTTGGCCATTAAAAAAAAATTAGTTTCTCAGTTTCCGGTGTACCCTTTCAATATACAGTTTCATGTCTTTATTTGATGACAATTTTCTTCAATTACACTTTCAAGCATCTGTCCAGTTCTAGTGCATTATTTTTCTTCCTTGGATTCTCCTGTTAAATATACATTTGCTCTTCTTTGTCGCTTTCTCTCAAAACCTTCCCAGTTCCTCATCTCTTTTGATTTTTAATACTTTCTTTTCATCTTTTACTATTTTAAGGCACTATTCTTTGCATGTACTAACTCTTGTGTTTCTTCTATTTCTTTCTCGTATTTATCATTCTTTCCTGGGTCCTCCCACCTCATTTCTGAGTTTTTCTCATTCTAATTTATGTTCTCTCATATATTCTTTTTCTTTCTTTTCTTTTTTTTTTTTTACTCTGAAATCTTCACATTACACTTTTCCACTATTTTGTGAACATAGCTTACTGGCATGTTTTCATTATCCGTAGGGATGTCATCACGTTTCTTTTCTCTTTTTTAATATGTATATTTTAAACACTATCGTGGCCCAATCAAACTTGCTTCAGTTACTGTAGTATAAAGTATCTCCCTCCTGGCTACCTTTGGCACACTCTGTCCACCCTGCCCCCTGGCCCACTCTCCTGTTTGCCCCCAGAATAGGACATCCTTTGATAGGTTACCAGTTAACGGTCTCAAGGAGGCGGGAAGTGATCTCCATCTCTGAATCAATGTGGTCCCTCTACTTTATGTATATCCATGAGTCAGCTGGGGCTGCCATAACCAAATGCCACAGATTGGGTACTTTGCACTCTGGGTGCACAGCAGGTGCTCAGTTAATATGAACCAGGTGAATCAATGAGTCAAGACTCTCTTAGGTATGATCACTGCTGTAACGAATAAACTTAGTGACAAAACAGCACAGATTTAGTCTCATATTTCTGGAGCGCAGAAGTCCAAAATGGGTTTCACCTGGCTAAAACAGGGGTCTCAGCAGGGCTGTGTTACTTCTGGAGGCTCTCGGGGAGAATCTGTTTATTTGCCTGTTACAGCTTCTAGAGGCCACTTGTGTTTGTTGGCTTAAGGGCCCTTCCTCCATCTTCAAGGCTGGCAGTGTAGCTCTTCAAATGTCTTTCTCTCTGACTTCTGCTTTTGTTGTCACATCTCCTTCTCTGACTCTGAGCCTCCTGCCTCCTTATAAGGACCCTTGCGATGACATTGAGCCTGCCCAGATAACCCGGGATCATCTCTCTCCACCTTAGGAACCTTAATGTGACCACAGCTGCAAAGTCCCCTTTGTCCTGCAAGGTAACATATTTACAGGTTCTGGGAATTAAGGGATGAACATCTTTGGGGGGTCATTATTCAGCCGACCACAGAAACACTCATCTTTGAAGGACCATTCCTATATTCTGATATGTGTGCGCTTTTGTCACGTATTTCAATTTTTACTTGGAAACAAATGACCAGATGCTCCCTTCTCATTCTGGAACAATATCTGCTGGCCCCTGGGGAAGTTCAAAGGCAGAGGCTGAACGTTGTGTGGTGTTTGGAAGCATCGTGCCTGACACTAGTGGCTGAAGGCACAGCCTCTGAAATCTGTGCGTGCTTTTCCGTCCTTCTCACTAGCAGACACTCTGGCCAGATTGCTTTTCCTATCCTGCAATTATAAGCAGAATCCCCCGGGGAAAAACACAAATTGTTTTATTGCAATGGGATTGATTTAAAAGAAATGCTTTATAGCACCATCCAATTGAATTATCCGTGATAATGGAATTATATATGTGCACTAAAATATTGGTAGCTGCTAGCCACATGTGGCTATCAAGCATTTGACACTAGGCTAGTGTCACTGAGGAACTGAATTTTAAATTTTATCAACTTATATTGATTTAGCCATTTTCTCATTTAGAAAAAAAAAGTGCAGCTCGCTGCCAGTGTTCATTTCGCATCACGTGTAGGAATGCTGCGTTTTCCAGGATTTGACATTTTTAGCGATCGAGAATTCCTATCTTTTGTAAGTAGAAATACCACTACTAAAAACAGAATGCTATAAATAGAATGATGTCATTTGTTTCCAAAGACTATCAACATACTCGAGCGATGCTCGAATAAATAATAAAAGCCAGATACTTCATGGCAAACTTTGAGGGGGGAGGTTAGGACTGTGATCTGCGAGTTATCTCGGGGTAAACGCTGCAGCCACAAGTGCTGCCGGCGTGTATTCTTGGGGTGAATGGAAAATAGGTTAAATGCAAATAGCAATTTGTGGCTAGCGGCTACCATATGGAAGAAGCATGATCGAACAAAATCACATTTCCAATTCAAACCAACTGGACAAGTAACAGCTTTTCTCAAAGGCCAGGGCCTGGCTGAGAAAATCTGTCTCAGTGCCTCAGTCTACTTCTGTTGCCTGTGTAGGGCGGATATGCTGTATCTCTTCCCAACTCCATGCCTGGCAGTTGGAAGCAGCTGTGGTGGGAGAATTTATACCACGGTATTCTGCAAATGTTTCAAAGCAGCCTGCCCCTCCCCTTCCCTGCTCCCAATCCCCAGCCTTGGAGAGCTGGGTTATTGAACCTGGACCAGCACACCCCTGTGCATATGCCAGTTTGAGGAGATGGGCCTAGTGAATTGCCTTAGCACGATCTGAGTTTCCCGGCACCCAGAGAGAAAAAGGAAACACTCTCAATTATACTGCGCTCACTGTTACAGATGAAAACGGTGTGATGCTTCCTCAGGGGAAGCAGGGTTCTCCTAGCCCTGAGTGCTACACAGCGTCTCCTCTCAGGCGTCCTAAAATGGACAGCACCTTTGGCAGTAACTCCACTGCAGAAATGCAGAGGGCTTGCAAACTGTTGTTCGTCATGTCAACCAAGGCCATCCCTTTGAATAATATCAGAGTAATATGGTCACATTTGCTTTCAGATGTCCCTGGCCGTCTACGACCACAGCTTAGAATGTATGGAGAAGCTAGATTGCATATTCTTACCATCCAGATCATTCACGTATTCCCCAAATCTTTCATGGCATTGGCTAGGTGTATAGCACCATGCTAGGTGTGGGAGAATGCATTCATTCATTCATTCATTTATTGATTCATTCATTCGGACAATGTGTTCAAATGTGCAGGACCTCAGCACATAAAAACAGATGAAAGAGAGTCCTTGCTTCCAGGTTTCAGCACATTATACAACGGTGAATGCTTAAAAATGGCTGGGAAATTGAACATTCTGGGCATCACCTTATAAGTCATTCTAAACAAGGGTTTCTCCACCTCAGCAGTATCGATATCCTGGCCTGGAATGCTCTCATTTGTGGGGATGCCCTGGGCACTGCAGGGTGTTGAGCAGCATTCCCGGCCACTACCCACCAGATGCCAGCAGCATCCACCCACTGTCCCAGTCGTGGCAGCCAAAAATGTCCCCATACATTGCCCTGGCATCAGATAGTCAAGAGGAAAAAGATGTCAATGATTGAAAGGGATACAAAGTAGAAATCTATGAAGAAAATAGAAAGTGCCAGTATGGAGAAATTCAAGCTCAAAGGTTATTCCCTGAGTATGTGAAGAATCTTTTCATGCAGGATACTAGCAGTGAACTTTCTATCCCCACAGGCAGAATAAAACGATGTGAATTTAAACGGAAGAGAAAATGAGTCTGGACCTACAGATGATTAAATATTAACAGCAGTTCCTGGCTGGCATCTTCTTTCCTCATGATTGAGCAGAGCAATTTAGGAAAGCTACGAATGAGTCTCTCTGGGCTTTGCAGTTAAGATTGGAGACTGTTCAAGCAATGAAACCTGAATTAAAAAGTAAACAACATGTTGATTCCATAATCACGTCTACTACGGTGCTTCTAAGAAAACAAGCAGCAGTAATTGTTCCTTCTTACAAAAGGAATATATGTTCATCATGAAAAAGTTTAAAAACGTAGCTAAACTAAAAAGGAAAAACATAAAACACCCCTAATCCTGCTAGCCAGTGAAACCCCACGGTTAATACTTAAGTGAATTCACTTCCTGATTGGTTTCTATGTTCATATATAAAAGTATTTGTGTAGCTAGAAAGATATCACACCTACCTGCATTAGAAGGGTATGCTTTGAAACATGCTTTTTAAATTTAATACACTGTCGATGTATTTCCATGTCAAAAAGTATATACTATCATATTCATTTTAAGTCTTCCATTGAACAGATGTTTTTTGATTTAACCCAAGCTCTGTTTTTGGAGGTTTAGCTTGTTTCCGGAGGTTCAAGATCATAAATAATACTGCAGCAAACTTTCCCAAGGTGATTCTATACACTCCCTTCCTTTTCCTTGCTAGGAAGAATTCCCAGAGCAAATGATACCAACATCTGTCTAGCTCATACTGTTTTTCAAACTTATGCATACTTTTAAGGCTTTTGATAGGAATCGCTAAATGGCCCACCAGAAAGATTGTTCAATTTCCATTGTCATGAGTGGTATCTTTTTTCTTTTTTAAAATCTTTGCCAAAATGACAAGTTTCATGGATGGGAGTGAAGGCTGTTGGGAGATTGAACTCATCCTGTTGAAAACTGCACTGACCAGTTTCAGGCCTTTTCTGAACTGTCAGTTGGCTGTAATGTGTTTACAGTTGAGCAATCACCTTGAAAAGAGAAGGTAAAACTAACCTACTGGCAAAAAAACCCACAAAAATCGCCCCAGATCAGGAAGGTGCCTCTACTTTCGACATTTCCGCCAAGCCTGAACACAGAGCAAGTCACTTCAGACTGCAGAAGGCCATTTTATCCAACCCTCCCCCACTCTTGGTTCTTGGAAATCCTGTCACAGTCATCTGTGCAGCCTAGGCTCCGATGGCAGGGTGTCCTGTGTCAGAGACAGTGGGTTCTCTCTGGACACGAATACACAGAGCAAAGAAGATTGGCAGGGCGGGCCTCAGAGCCAAGCGGTGACTGAGACAGCTAAGCCGGGCTGAGTGGCCGGGCGGAGCATGTGATGCTTCCAGGCTGGCTGGGGGTGGGGCTGGGGACACCTGGGAGCTTGAGACTGAAATCAACATCCACTTTTGGCAGGAAAACGAACTTTCCAATTTCCATCTCCGTTAGACCCTGAACCCACGGGAACAGGGGATTTTCGTAGCATTTTCATTCTAGTTCTCACGAATCTGAAAGCGAAAGGTAAGTTGCTCATCATTCAGAAAAACCAACTCGAGAGGAGTGACCTAGAAAACCACAAGGCTGCTTCGTTGATTTTTCAAACTTGCTGTTGAAAATAATCAATGGCATGAGAGGCAAGGGCCATAGTTATCCCCAAATAGAGACTGACCTTCTGAGCAGAAATTGTGTTCATCTGGAGGGAATGGTGGTAAAATGCCCAGGTTAAATATAGAAGGACATGAAAGCTGCTAGAATAAATAGCAAGTCCGTCAGCCCGGCCAGCTTGTAAAACAATCTATTTCACATCTCTTTCAGGGGCATGTGCAAAGGGAATGTTAAGATCGTGATTCAAGCTTCTGGTCAAGATGGCGGAGTAGTATTGAAGATTTGCAATATTTTGTGGAAAGTATGTGTGTCTGTGTTTAAGAAGGAAGAACAGCTTTTTAGCAAGATGTCTGTGAACAGAAAAAGGCAACATTATTCAGTGAAATCTGTCACTAATGATCTATTCACTTTCTTGGTTAATATTAATAATTCACTGATGATAGTAATGGTTTGGTAAGTGCCTGTTTAGATTTCATTGTTAATAATTAAAAATGCAAAAAATAATTGTAATTCAGACTCGACTGGAAGTAACACTAATCTATATGAAACGGGAAGACAAATGAAACCAGTTCCTGCTTTTGTTCTCTCACATTTTAAAAACATTTATGTGGTTTGGCAAGAAAAGTTGATATGTTCACTGCTTAAGTTTGAAGCACGCCATTTCAAATTTACAAAATCATCACGGTTGGAATTTTCTAAGGCTTTCTAGGCAAGGCTGTGTCACTTGTGAATGAGAAATGTTGACATTATACATTTTTTTCTGCAGTAGTAAGATGACTCACTTCTGCAGAATGTGATAAAAATTAGAAAACGTGAAATAATGACTTACTGTGAATGAACTCTACCATGTATGTTGAAGAGATCAAATTCTCTGCTTATGCAACCATGCTTTATTTTAAATAATCAAATGTTCAAGTAAGTATGCGTTGCCACTATTTTTTCTTTGCCAAATACAGGTTAGACTGGAATGTAGCTACTGAGAGTAATTAAAAGCATTATCCACCAGTGCAATTAGTATACTACTCCATCATGAATATGCTATTAATGAAAGTATTTGATATGTTTCATACATGATCGGAAACACTGATCCTCTATGTTTGACTGTCAATTTGATTGGCAGAAAAGATATTTATTTCTCCATCGCGTTTGCTATAGACGAAATTATTTCATCTCATTCCTAATCCCCTAACTGCCAGCTCTCTGGAAATCCTATTACGTGCACAGAGCCTGTAATCATTTGCATTCCTCCCTCCGTGTGCTGTTTCCCAGAACGTATGGAGAAGGGAGGCTGGACCCGCTGTCGCTCGCTCCTCACGACAAGGTACTTCCAGGGCCCTCCCCGCGCCCCGCCCCCGCCCACCGACCCACCACCTCCCGCTGGCGCCGACGGTGTCACGTGACGGCGTGGGCCCCGCCTCCGGTGACGTCACCGCTCTCGCAGCCGTCGCGCTGAAGAAAGGATGCTCTAGGATGTTGTGCAGGTGGGCGGCCCGGCTGCACCATGCGGCACTGCAGGTAAGGGGCGTGCGGTGCCCACCCCGCGGGCGGAGCCCGGGGTCCGCGGGGCTGCACCTCGGCGGCGCCCCAGAAAGCCCAAGTGGGGTCTCTGGCTGCTGCGGCTGCTGCATGCGGCACCAGGCGCGGGGTGGGGGTGGCGGTGGGGGTGGGGGTGGCTGTTGCAGGCCACGCGTGACTTGGGTCTGGGCATGCCCATCCCAAGAACGTGGGCAGGGGCTAGACAGGGTAAAAATCTGGAATGATCACCAGTAGCTGCATTATAAGAAAATAGAGAGGCTTGTCCAAGGTAACGATCAACTGTTTCCAGCTGTCATTGTGCTTCAAGAATGGCCTATTTACTAATTCTCCTCACAGGGCTTTAGCTTCAGTGTTTAGCCTGATTTCTTTTCAAGCAAAAGCTGCTTGGTTTTGAATGGACTGGAAACGTCTCGTTTAGGCATTTAAAAAGCTAGATGTGCAATTGAAATTGTATTCTTTTGCAAGGTTCCCGCATTTAAAAGGGATACCTTATAAATGCGTTTTTTTTCCCTTCCAGGTGTTTTAAGTAGATCGAAAAAGAACAGTATGGAATAAAATGCAGCCTCTAAAGGTAGCATGTGAGGATAAATGAGAGAGAGCGAATCAGCTCTTAAGAGCAAAATGGGGGTGAGAGTGGAGACAGACATCCAACCCCGAGAATTCCCCGTGTTCTGTTTTAATTCCCTTGCTGAATAATGAGCTTGCTGAAAGAAACGCTGGATGACTCAGCGGCAGATGAAGGGGATCAGGTGACTTTTCAGTCGGGTGGGATTCTCATGGACTCTGGACAGGTCAGATGTGAATTTACCTTCTTTTCTGTGGTTCAGAAGCAACGCGAGGCTAGGACAGGTGTGGGCACCCTTAGGTGGACAAAGGGCCATTCTTTTCCTGCAGAACAGAAGCCTCTGGCAGCCGTGGTGTCAGTGAACCGTGTTGGAACCAGCCTCTGCTGGAGGACCTGCAAAGCAATGCCATTTTAGTGGATAATTGAAGGCCTTTCTTCCCCAGTTCGCACGCCCTGCCGTGTTGCTGCAGTAATTAAGCAACATTTCTTTTACTGCATCATTTCTTTACTGCAGTTTCCTTCATCGGTTTCGATGGGCTGCAGTAATTAAGACCTTCGTGTCGCCACCCTTTCTTCCTTTCCCCGAGCCCAACCCTAGCAGAACAGAGCAGATGACAGAAGACAGTGTCGTTGAGTCCGGGATGCCACTTCTGGCTTGGGGGCTGTGTAACCTTAGACAAGTCCCTTCGTGTCGTTGGGCCTCCGTTTTTTCGTACTCGAAGTCACCAAGGGATTTAGAGCTGGGGTTCTCCACCTTGGCACGAGTGATGTTTGGGGCGGGATCATTCTGTTGTGGTGGGCGCTGTGCAGTGCTTGGCAGTATTCCTGGTCTTTACCCACTAGGTGCCAGTAGCAAATCTTCTCTTCTCCCCAAGTTGTGACAACCAAAAATATCTCCAGATAGTGCCACATGTCCCCTGGGGGGAGGGGGCCCTCCTTGGCCGGTTGAGAGCTACTGATTTAGGTGGTCTCTCAATGTTCCTCTGGCTCCAGCATTGTACAAATCATTTTCCTCTGATTTGTGTGATGCCAAGGCCTTGGCCAGAGATCTCATTCCCTTCCATAATGTTGTATATATTGGAAAATACAATGTGAAGGCTTGTTTTTCTATCGTGAGCTTCCAGAAATAGCTTCTGTTGAAAAGGCGAGGCCGGTTTGTGTGCCAGTTCTAGCTGGGAAGCCAGCTCGGCAGAAAAGAGAGTGTCAGAGAAAGAGGAAAGCGCCAGGCACTAGGTCAGCGTGAGCTGAACCCTGCTGGGACGTGGTGTGTGGCAGTCCTGCAGGATGTCACGACGCGGGGTAACTGGGAACCTGGGGTGTACTAACTCATCTGTGCATGTGGGACTAACGGTGCTGTGTGGAGCTGTCGGAGGCAGGAAACGAGATGATGTGTGGTCCTGATGCTGATGCTGATGGCGGGAGAACATGGTGGTGATGCCTAGCGCAGGCAGGGGGCGGTCGAGGCAAACCGCCCCCAGAACCTCCATGTGGGACCCCCTCAGGGTGGTGAGAATCACATGCTATAAGCTAGAGTCTGGCTCTGCCACTTGGTGGCTTTGGCTGCAGTACTTCCCCACTTGGGGTGGTGGCCAGATCCATAAAATGGGGCCAAGGGGACTTGCTGGTCCTGCTCCCCTGGCTTTTTGAGCAGATTGGATGGGGGTCTGCAGGCTGGAATATTTTCAAGAGGCAGGAAGCAGTGAGGGCGGTGGCATCGCGAGGTGTAGGGCATGCCTGGTGTGTGTATTTGCAGATTAGGGCTTAGAAAGCCAGGAGAGTTGTCCTTGTCCTCTGGCCTGGGATTGCAATGTGTCCCTCTGCCCATTCCCTTGCCGTCAGCTCTCTGACACTCCTGGCCGCATAGAAATTGGTCTCCCAGGGAGAGAGAAGGTCTTCAGCGTGATGAACGGCTAGGCACAGGCTGGGCACAAGCAGCCACCTTCATCCACTTGTGGCCAGGTTTTTTTACAGGTCACATGCCAGGCAGTTTCTCCATAGCTCATGTCCCCTAATGTGCCTCACAATGGCTTGGCACTCTCAGTGGGCCATCTGGCCCTGCCGCTGCAACAAGCCAGTATCAGGAAAGAAAGTAAAAAAGAGAGGACTCTCCATCAAATGACACTTAGGAGACTGAATGACCGTTGTCGCCAGCTCTGCTGTTAGGACACGGTTCCAGAGGCTGGGTGGCTTAACACAGGCATGTCTTTCTCATAGTTCTGGAGTCTGGAAGTCCAAGATCAGGATGCCAGAATGACTGGGCTCTGGGCAGAGCCATCTTCGGGGTTGCAGATGGCCACCTTCTCCTGGTGTCCTCAGATGGCAGGAGGGAGGCGAGCGGGCTCTCTGGCCTCTTATGAGAACTCTGGTCATTCACGAGGACTCCTTCATGATCCCATCACCTCCCAAAGGTCCCATCTCCTCATAACACTCTGTTGGGGGTTAGAATTTCAACATAGGAATTTGGGGAGGGGACACATTTATTCCATGCTAATAACCAAATATAACTTGTAGCCCTTGATTGGCTCCTGGCCTGAGCAAACATCTGTCATAGGCATTTGGGGACACCTGGGTTATTCTTATGTGATATTTGCTGATATGAGGACACCACTGTAAATTTTATGAGATGTGATCATATATCTATCTGGTGGTGTGGTCAGCACCTGGCTAAGCCGCTCTTGGATTCCAGACACAGAAACAGTGAGATCAGACATGTTTGTTTCCCGCTGCCGTGTTTGGGGGTACACAGCAGCAGACACAAATGTGTGTACGTAGAAGAGGCTGAGTTTGTTGGGGTGCATGCTGAAGTATTCATGAGTGAAGTGTCATGATGGCAAGAAATTGCTTTTTAACATTTTAAACAACATTTTTGGAGATCTCTTTAATGTATGGCTGAATAGAAGACAGATGGATTCTCATACTTGCTTCTGCATTCAATCTATTACAGTATCACGTGTCGTGTAGCCTCTGGAAAATTCTACTGTGCACTCACAAGAGAATGAAAATGGAACAACCTAAATAATGGAAGATTAATATAAAAATATTTTTGACCCCTTAAAGGGTCTTGGGTTCCCTCCCAAGGTGTCCCCAGATCACACTTTGAGAACCACCATTCTAGAGCCATCATTTACTTTTAAATGGTTCAGGTCGATGGAGGGAGAATGAGATGAGGCAAATATGGCCAAATGGGAACACTTGTTGAATCTGGTATTCTCCATTGGACTCTTCTAGGTAATGTTCTGTGTTCTCGAAAATGTTCATAATAAAAAGTGTTTTTAAAAAAAGATGGGGAAGAAATATAGGCTCTTGAACATGGGGTGATTTCGATTGGGTAGGTGTTGGGGTGTGGCCCAGTGGGAGCATTTTAACCTGAGCTCCAGGTGCCTCGTTTGCAGGTCACTTCACAGTGTGTTGCCTTGTGTGGACGGCATGGTCATTTATTGAACCAGTCCCCTATCTAGGGACACGTGGATTACTCAAGTTTTGCGATCAATGCTAACGGTATTATAAATGCAAAAATGGGAGAGAGGAACTGAGCTTCTGCAATTAATTAAATGCATAGAATTTAGCTGTTGGAAGCTAGCTTCAAAATCAAAGCAACCCTTATATTTTACATTAAGAGGAAGAGATGTCTAGAGAAGTCAGGTGACTCGCCCAATGTCACGTGGCTGATAGTGACAGAGCTAGGGAGGCACCCGGGTCCCTGAGTGCCTCTCCAGTAAGTTCTTTTTCCCTCTAGGCTCTGACGACTTAGACTGTGTGCGCCCTATTCACCACTGTAAGCATAGCATAGAGCACATGGCATATAGTAGGTGCTCATTAAATATTCACTGAATGAAAAGGTAAATGAAATCTTAGTATCCGAAGAAAAGACCATTGATATCACGAGCACTGCAGAGGCATTTCCATAGATGTGAGCCTCAATAATTCATTATTTATTCACTCTTGTCCCAAATATTTGCTACTCGTGTCCTGGTTATGTTTAGGCCAGGATTCCTTAACTCCGTCACTTTGGACATTTGGGCTGGACGATTCTCTGTGGTGGGCCGTCCTGTGCACTGGTGAGTGTTGGACAGCATCCCTGGCCTCGACCCACTTGATGCCAGGAGTAACCACTGCCTTGTCCCCCAGTTGTGACAGCCAAACTCCAGACATTGCCAGACGTCCCCTGGCAAAATTGCTCCCCAGTTGAGACCTACCGCTCAGGGCGGTGGACATACTGGAACCAAATGGACAAGGCTCATGCCCCCATGGAACTGATATTGGAGTTGAGGAAAGAGAAAATAACCCCGTTTTCTTGAGTGAAATGCAGCAGGAAGGATAGATTGAGACTGGGTGGTCACGAAGGCCTCTCTGGGGGCCAGCACGGGAACAGGGACCCGAAGGAAGTAAGGGAGAGCCGTGTGGACACGGAGGGGGCCGAGTGGTCGGGGTGAGGGGACAGCCAGTGTAAAGGCCTCCAGGCAAGGCAGGACCTAGTGCCTTTGAGGAGCCGCAAAGCGGTCCGTGCGCCCAGAGCAGAGCAATGCAGAGAACACGTGATTGGGAAAGATGCACCGCGATGTAGCTGGGGACAGACTACACAGGGACTTGGCAGGAGGGCCGCCAACCCTGGATTATTCCAGGTGTAATGGAAGGCCCCTGGGTGCTTTTGGGTGGGGGAGTGACATGTCGGGACTTCTGTTTGAAAAAATGGCTCTGGCTTCTGTAAGAATGGTCAGACGTGGATGAGAGAAAGCAGGGTGGCCAGTGAGGAGGCCGGGGAGGTGGCTGGCGAGCAGTGACTTGAGCGACAGGTGAGCTGGACCGCGCCTCTAACTGAGCAGCAGTGTTGTGCTAGGCACCTGGGCAGGCCTTGCCTATCGAAGGAGCAGGGTGGTGGTGGTGGACCTATGCCCGTGTGACCCCTGCACTGCCATGTGGAGGCTGTCCCCCGCGCCTGTCACACCTGGGTCAGGACAGCGTTGCCCTTGATAGGCGGTGGACACAGGAACAGCGAAGGAGCAGGCATGTGCATTCCACATATGGTAGTAGAAAGGTCTCCTTCTGGCCGTCCTGTTGTGGATGAAGTCACCTCAGTCTTCGGCCTCTGGTTGGTGGCCACGATGCTTGGTGCACAGCTTTCTTGCTGCCCCTTGAGCCCACCACACTCCGTCACTGTGTCTGTGAGCCGGCTCTTCTCAGTACTCAGAGGGCTAAGGCATTATGGTTCATGCCGGCCAGCCCGGGTCATTCCAGGTCATTCCGGGCGGTTTATTGTCACCTGACTCAAGCTCTTCCTGTCCCGAGGGGCATGGTCTAACATCAGTTTTGTATTTTCTTCCTCTCGGGCCCTTTTCCTTCTGCAGCTTCGCCACGGAGGCACGTGCTAGCTGTCATGCAGGTGTCCGTGCAGTTCTTGGGAGCCCAGCCATCAGTTGCATTGATGAAAGCTGGAGACCAGAGCCTTCCCTGTCGCAGGTGACTGATGTCACACAGGGGAGAGTACTGGAGGGCTGAGGACAGGCCTTGGACCTCCCCATCCACGGCAGCTCGGATGCCCAGGGCAGCTTTGGGGTTTGATCAGAGGGAGAAGCGCACACAGAGGTCGCATTCTGCTTCTCCCCCTGGGGAGTCTGCTCCTTGCTGTGGTGGCCAGGACATCTGTCTAGGGGCTGATGTGCTTACCTGCCTCTTGCTTCTTCGTTTCCTTTCTGGCTTTAGATAGCTACATGTGAAACTTATTTTTTCCCCTTCCCTATAACCCTCGGAGGCTCTGGCTGGTTAAAGGGCTTCGTGGTTCGCGGTTAGGACAAGTTCTTTTTCCTCTTAGCTTAGTCATGCCTTCCACGAGCACCTCTTCTTTATTTTATTTTATTTTTATGATGATGATGATTATTTTTAAATTTTTAATTATGTTTATTGGGCTAACATTGGTCAATACAATCATATAATGTTCAGGTGTACATTATCATTTGACATCTGTATATTCTATTGTGTGTTTACCACTCAAACTCCAGTTTCCTTCAGCTGCCATATATTTGATCCCCTTTACCCACTTCACCCTCCCCCTAAACCCTATATTTGACCCCCGTTACCCTGTCTACCTCTCCCCTCCATCCCCACCCCACTAGTAACCACTAGTCTATAGTCCTCTTGTAACCACTAATCTATAGTCCATGTCCATGAGTCTCTGTTTGTTTGTCCTGTTCACTTGTTGCTTTTAGGTTTATATCCCACATATAAGTGATGGCATGTGGTTTTCGACTTTCTCTGCTTAGCATGATTATCTCAGGGTCCATCCATGTTGTTGCAAATGGCAGTATTTCGTCTCTTCTTATGACTGAGTAATATTCTATTGTGTATAATATGTACCACAGCTTCTTTATCCAGTCATCCATCCTAGGACACTTCGGTTGCTTCCATGTCCCGGCCACTGTGACTAATGCTGTTTTGAACATCGGGGTGAAAATATACTTTTGGATATGGGTTTTCAAGTCTTTGGGGTAAATACTCAGTAGAGAGATTGCTGGATCATATGGTAGATCAATTCTTCATTTTTTGAGGACCCTCCATACTGTGTTCCATAGTGGCTGTACCAATTCGCAGTCCCACCAGCAGCGTATGAGGGTTCCTTTTTCTCCGCATCCTCTCCAACATTTGTTATTACTTGTCCTGTTGATTGTAGCTATTCTAACAGGTGTGAGATGGTATCTCATTGTGGTTTTGATTTGCATTTCCCTAATAGCTAGCGATGTTGAGCATCTTTTCATATGTCTCTTGGCCATTTGTACGTCCTGTGGGGAGAAGTGTCTGTTCAGGTCCTCTGCCCATTTTTTGATTGGATCATTTGTTTGTTTTTTATTTTTTTGTTGCTATTGAGTCGTATGAGTTCTTTGTATATTTTGGGTATTAGGCCCTTATCAGAGGCGTTGCTTACAAATATATTTTCCCATTTGGATGGTTGTCTCTTTACCTTGGTGATGGTTTCTTTTGCTGAGCAGAAGCTTTTTAGTGTGATGTAGTCCCATTCATTTATTTTTGCTTTTACTTCCCTTGCTTTTGAGGCCAAATTGATATAATCCTCTTTAAGTCCAAGGTCCTTGAGTTTAGTTCCCATGTTTTCTTCTATGCATTCTATTGTTTCAGGTCTTATATTTAGGTCCTTAATCCATTTTGAGCTAATTTGGGTGTGTGGTGATAGACAACAGTCTAGTTTCATTCTTTTGCAGGTGGCTTTCCAGTTTTCCCAGCACCATTTATTGAAGAGGCTTTCCTTTCTCCACTGTATGTTTTTGGCTTTTTTGTCGATCATTATTTGCCCATATAAACATGGGTTTACTTCTGGATTCTCGATTCTGGCCACTGCTCCGTGTGTCTGTTTCTGTGCCAATACCATGCCGTTTTGATTACTGTTGCTTTGTAGTATAATTTGAAATCGGGCAGCGTGATGCCTCCAGCCTTGTTCTTTTTTCTCAGGATGGCTTTGGCGATTCGGGGTCTTTTGTGCTTCCATACAAATCTGATGATGTTTGTTCTATTTCTTTAAAAAATGCCAATGACCTTTTGATGGGGATTGCATGAAATCTGTATAATGCTTTAGGTAGTGTATTGATTCTTCTGATCCAAGAACACGGAATATCTTTCCATTTTTTTGTATCTTCTTCGATTTCTTTTCCATAAGCACCCCTCTTTCCCCTAAACTTGGTTGACATATCGGTCTTCACCTTGGCAATCCAGCTAGAACATGGTTAAGCGCCCCACGGCCCTGCTCCTTCGTGGCCTTGCTCCAAAGACACGGGGAAGAATACCTCGAGGCTGTCTTTGACGACTCTCTATTTCGTAAAGTTGCTAGTCATCAGTGTCTGCTTAGATTTTTTGTATCCATGAGGGGGTGTGTCCTCTACAAACAGAAAATAGATTGTCGTGGAGGAAAATGGTCATTGGAAGGTCAGTCTGAAGAGGTCCCAGGAGAGGGAGAGACACAGAGCAGTATTTCCCACCAGCATTGTCTTTAATGGCTGTTATGGGCTGAATTGGGTCCCTCCAAATTCATATGTTGAGTACCCCCAGTGCCTCAGAATGCGAGATAGAGTCATTAAGTTAAAATGAGGTCATTAGGATGGGCCCTGACCTGGTATGACAGGTGTCCTTATCAGAAGATGGAGTTTCTGCAGACAGACACAGGGAGGAGATGGCCATCTGTGAGCCAGGGAGAGAGGCCTGCACCAGATTCCCCCTCAGCACCCTTGGGAGAAGCAACCCTGGCCTCCAGAACTATGAGGAAATGGTTTCTGTTATTCGAGCCACCCTGGTACTTGGTTAAGGCGGCCCTAGGGAGCTCACATGGCAGCGTTTTGGGGGATGTGTGAGCCTTGGCACACCCGGGAGGTCAGAGGTGACCCAGCGTGCCTTTACGTAAGCTCTTTTGCACAGTTTCAGAGAAATGCAGCCAGTGCCACCTTATCCATGCAAGCAGGGAGCTCTCAGGACCTGAGGGGACCAAGGCCTATGAGGCCGTTATGGAGGAAGCGTCCTTGTCCTCCACCACCTGTGAGACTGTGGCCTGTGACCTAACCTTTCCTCTGCCTCAGTTTGCTTCCTGTGGGGCCTGATGGTGACAGTACTTAATTCAGGGGGTGTCAAGAGCCCTAAGCACTGAATACATTTGAAGTTCTGCCTGGCACACCATGGGGCCCAGACAAAGTTATTATTCTTGTGAGGAGTCTCTGGGGAAGTTCTGAATCCTTGGCCCTTGGCCCAGGGAGCACAGAGACCTCATGCCCCTTCATGCCCCAGGGGTTAGGGATATGAGAACACTGAGTCCATTGTGTCACCCAAGGCCACATGCAGTGGGCCTTATCTCCTTTCCAGCTTGTAGGCTGCGTTCCAAAATGGCACATAGAGCTGAGTGGCCCTGTGACTGTAGGAACCATGCCATGGAAGGAAGGTCACGGTCCCAAACCAGCTTGCCAGAGAGTGCTGGGGGCTGACAGGTGGGCCAGGCAGGAAGGAGGAGAAGGAAGAGGAAGTGACCCTCCTCTGTCTCTCCTGGCTGCAGGCACAATTTTGAAACACGCAAAGTTTAATTCTCACATCTCTTTCTTCACGTCCTTTGTCTCTGAGATTCCCTCTCTCTGGGATTCTCATTGGTCCTGTGGCCCTTAGCCTCTCGCCACATGGCCACCAGGAACCCCTCGCACTGTCAATGCCTCTCAGTCCTTTCACCTCTAGGGAGCGCGGCTTGGGGTCTGGGGAATTAGGTGGAAGGAACGAATGAATGAATCATGGCCCCTCACTATCCTCAGGAGTCTACATCTAAAAAAGCGACGCTCATTATCTCAAATGAGTTTGGAATGGGCGGGGTTGTAGGTAAGGTGGAGAGGTGAGGTGACAAGCTTTGACTGGCATGGAGCCAGCCTCCGAGATGGGCCCTGATGACCCTGCCTCCTGGTATTCATGCCCACTGATTGCTCAGTCCCCGTCTGCACTGATTGCTCAGGGCTGAGCTGTGCCACCGACAGGATGTGTGGACGTGACGGCGTATAACTTCCAAGGCTAGGTCACAAGGGACTCTACCGCTTCCTCCTTGCTCCCCTGGATCAACTGCTCTGAAGGAAGCCACCTGCCACGTCCCAAGGACACTCGAGCCGTCCTGTGGAGGTGCAGGATGGAGCAGAACTGAGGCCTCTTGTCACCAGCCAGCATGAACTTGCCAGCCATATCTGAGAACCAACTTGGAAGTGGGTCCTTTTGTCCCATCAAGCCTTCAGATGACTGCAGCTGCGCCTGATAGTTGGACCACAACCTCTTGAGAGACCTCAAGTCTGAAAAACGCAACCAAGCTGCTCCCCATTTCCTGACCCACAGAAAGTGTGACATCAGACATGTTTTATTTCAGCTGCCGGGTTCTGGGGTGACCTGTTATGCAGCATGGGGTAGCGAATACAACTGGTAAGAGTCCAGAGTTTTCTGGGAGGGGAGGCCTAGTGCCGACCACTCTCTGGGTCAGCTGCCCAGGCTGTGGCTGCCACCCTGAGGCCCCTTCTGTCGCTCTGCTTTTCCCAGATTGCTCCCTGTTTGTTTGCGGTGTGTCTTGGAGAGGAAAGGAGCTTCATGCAAGGCTTAGGTGCATGATTATAAGGTGGGCCATAGCGATGGTCAGTTTGAGTGTATTGATTTTAAGTAAATGGACAACTGCCTTTATTTCATGAAAACATATATCCCTGTATCCATCTTCATGGCCTGGGGACTCTGGTACAATAACCCGCAAATACCAATGAGGTTTGGCTGTCTGGTGGTTACTTCAAGCCCCCGGCATTTGCAAATGTGGGTTGTGTGGTTTTCTGTGTGAGCATCTCCCCGTCTCCTCCTGCACCTGTGAAACATGCCCCGACCTGCAGCGGGGAGTCCACATCCTCTGCCAGCTGCACGGTGGGCTTGCCCTTACCGACCCCAGTGCCTTTGCTCCTGACTTGGGGGCTCAGGCTTCTGACTTGAATTATTTCAGTGGGAGATCATTTTTGGAAAGCATTTCACAGGCACTTCAGTTGAATAATTTTCTCTGTACATGTGTCTCTTTTTTCTCTTCCTGCTTTTAAGATATCCTTTTCACTTAAAAAAAATATTTTATTATTAGGTTCAAGTCTTCAGTACATTGCTTAGACATTTGTTTAAGCAAAATATTTATTTAAATTGGTTTCAAGTATACAGTACATTGGTTAAACATCTATATAGTTTAAAAATGATCCCCCCAATTGCTCCCTCCCTCCCCTGGCTCTCCACCTCGCCATCATATTAATGCTGACTGCATTCCCTCTGCCGTGCTCCCCATCCCCGTGACCATCTACCAGCCTCTATTGTGTACTTCTTTAACCCTTCACCCCATTCTCCCAGCCCCCTAAACCCTCTTCATTCTGTCCATCACTAAATTGTCCACTATATCTGTGAGTCTGTTTTCAATTAGTTTGTTCTTTTTATTCCTTAGATTCTGCATATAAGTGAAATCATATCGTATTTATCTTTCTCTGTCTGACTTCAATAGCTTCTAGGTCCACGAAAGCAATATCTTTTTCCATCCCCTCCCTTTTCATATGTAGGGGTCTTGTTTTCTTATCCTTTTAGCCACTCTGTCTTTTGGTTGGAGCACTTAATTCTTTTCCATTTGAGATGCTCGTTGATAGAAATGTAGTTGTTACCATTCTTTCTTCATGTTTGTAATATATGTTTTTTTCTTCTTAAAGAAGTCCATCCAACATTTCCTGTAATACTGGCTTTGTGGTGATAAATTCATTTAGCTTATTTTTATCTGGGAAGCTCTTTATCTGTCCTTCAACTCTAAATGATAGCTTTGCTGGATAAATTATCCTTGGTTGTAGATCCTGGTCTTCATCCTGTTGAATATTTTTTGCCAAGCCCTCGTGTCCTGCGTAGTTTCTTTTGAGAAATCAGCTGCTAGTCTTATGGGGGTTCCCTTGAAAGTAGTTATCTGTTTTTCTCTTGCTGCTTTTAATATTCTTTCTTTGTATTTAACTTTTGGCATTTTAATTAGGATGTATCTTGGTGTGGGCCTCTTTGGATCCCTGATTTTTGGAATTCCCTGAGCTACCTGAGGTTTTATGTCCATTTCCTTCACCAAGTTAGGGAAGTTTTCCATCATTATTTCTTCAAGAAGCTGTTCAACATCTTGATTTTCTTCAGGTACGCCGAACAGATGGATATCTGGACCCTTAATAGTGTCCCATATCCTCCTTAAATTATTTTTATAGTTTTGACATCTCATCTCTTGACATTCTGATTGGGTGTCCTTGGCTTTCCTGTCCTCTAGATGGGGCATTTGATCCTTTTCTTTATTCACTTTGTTTATTCCATTTAATATACTTGGTTAGACATTTATATAGCTCATAAAACAATTCCCCTAATTGCTCTTTCTCTCCTCTGGCTCTCCACCTAGCCATTACGTTAATGCTAATCTTTCACTGGTTTTACCAATTCGATTATGATGTGCTTTGGTGTGGTTTTTTCTTCCTTCCTTCCTTCCTTCCTTCCTTCCTTCCTTCCTTCCTTCCTTCCTTCCTTCCTTTTTCTTTCTTTCTTTCTTTCTTTCTTTCTTTCTTTCTTTCTTTCTTTCTTTCTTTCTCTCTCTCTCTCTCTCTCTCTCTCTCTCTCTTTCTCTTTCTTTCTTTCTTTCTTTCTTTCTTTCTTTCTTTCTTTCTTTCTTTCTTTCTTTCTTTCTTTCTTTCTTTCTTTCTTTCTTTCTTTCTGGTGTTTGGGTTTGTTGAGGTTCTGGTATTTGTGGGATTGTGGTCAGTTTGAATCTTCATGTAGCACGGGATTTCCTATAGTAAATATTCTGGTCAGCTAATCCAAATAATTTCAGAGCCTTCTTGAGAGAGTTTAAAGTTTATACCAATTTCCCTCTCACCTCGTCCATTTGGATAAGAACAGTGAAGAAGGGTTGGTCCGGTCAGGTCGCTATAAGAGCTGTCAACTTGTGGGGCCCTTAGCCACTGTGATGGGTTCAAAGTTCACTCCCATGGGCCCCTGGGGTTCTGTGTCCAGTGCCTGCCTTTGGGCAGCAGCCAGGATGCTTGCCCGCAGCACCGAGGAGAATACCTGTCTATGTTTGTCAGCCCAGCATTTGTCATGGGTGAAAAATCAAGATGAATTGAGCAGTTCAAAGAAAACACAGTAGCCTAGTAGGAGGAAGCAAGTCGTGCCCTTCAAACATGCATGGCTGCAAATTATAAAATGGGACCACGGTGTGTGGAAAAGGCAATGGCGTCAAAGCGATGTTTCACACCCACTCCCATTTTACGTGTCTAGCGTCTTCAGTTCGGTTTATGGATTTTTGTCCCGTGTATTTGCGTAGGTTGAACATCTTTCTTGTATATATTCTTGAGCATGTCTGTGCAGTGATGTCCAAAGCATTTAGCTGGCTGCTGACAGAGTTATCTATAGATGGATATCGTGTTACTGACGCTCTTTGTAGACTAGAGTCAGAGGATGTGGTCGGCTAAGCTTTTTAGGTTTAGTGACTACTACTGCTGTATGGCAGGTTTGGCAAACGCTTCCTCAGAGGTCCAGCTTGTAAATAATAATTCTGCAGCAAAATGCACTTTATAAACAAGATTGATGTTAAAAATATTAGTAATTACAACGCAATGATTTGTGGTTGGAGCTTTTAGAATCTCTCAGCAATGAGATTTTTGGGGGTATTTGTTTTAGCTGCCATGTAACCAAGGTGTAGCTCTGAATCTGATAATCTCAGATCCCTTCCTCCTTGTGTCCTCTTCCTTCCATGCTGTGCTGTGCTACGGGTCACCTCTAGCCCTGTTGGCCTTGACCACTTCGTGAGAGCTGTGCTATGCTCATCTTTGTATTCATGAACCAAGGGCATCTAGAATCTTGAAGCGTTAGAATAGCTCATGTGTCGAAAGGTTCTGATTATCGGTTGTCATGGAAACCGCGAAGCACACGGGTGTCTATGTAACTACCTTTCATTTTCCCTGGGCTTCCAGGTCGAAGTATTGCTAGCGAGGTCCCTTAGTTGCCTTTCTGGGGGTCTGCTCCTTCCTGTTCGTAGTCCTATGAGGGACGACTGTGCCTGCTCCTTCTCTCAGTGTATCATGATGCCTTCTTCGCTGGCTTCTGTTGCTAGGTGAGGGTCTCAGGCCTGCTGGTAGCTCTGGTACCTCGGACGGGGCCCTGGGAGGTCACAGATGCCCAACAAATGCTTATGGTTTACAGCAGGGGCTGGCAAACCACAGCCCGCAGCCCACTGCCTGCTTCTGTAAATGCGATGTCGCAGGCACACAGCCACGTGCCTTCATTTACGTGTCGTCTGGGGCTGCCTCATGCCACAGTGGCCGAGTGGGGTAACTGTGACACTGTACAGCCCGCAGAGCTAAAAACAGGCCCTTTCCAGGAAACATTAGCTAACCCCTGAATGTCAATTAAGTTACTATGAGGGGACAGGAAACAGAAAAGTGACACAGACAGCTTATTGGAAAGGTTCCTGAAACGCAGAGGAGATTTGGGTGGTAGTTTCTACTGTGCCCATGCTGCCAAAGGAATCCGCTGGTACTTACGCCTGTGGTGACCGGCCTTCCTTGCTTATTGGAGATTTTTAATCTTCTAATCTGAGTTGTGACCTTCCATCCCATCTGCCCAAGTCATCTGCAGATCAGCTCATAGAGCAGGTTGGCAAGTAAGATGGCACGGTGTGATCTTGGAGAGGAGTGAGTACTGGCATCACAATGGTCAGGCTCTCACAGCACCTGGCCGCTGCTCAGCTGGGGGAGGAGGGGACAGATGGAAGGGCTTCAACAACACTTAATAGGTGGGGTGCAAAAAATGCATAACGATGGTGGCATGATGTGTAAATGGCTCCAAGTGGAAACCACCCAAATGTCCACCCACAGTAGAACAGATAAATACATTGGGGCTTATTCTCTTAATCCAATACCATAGACAGGAGTTGGCAAAGTACATCATCCCAAGGGCCAAATTGAGCTCCGTGCCTGGTTTTGTATGGCTCTCAAGCTATGTGTGTGTGTTTTTTTCCCTTTTTTATTGTTTGAAAAAAAAAGAATGAGAATATTTTGTGACAAATGAAGATGATATGAAATGTAAATTTTACTGTTCATACATCAGCTTTTATTGAAACACAGCCCCATTTATTAATTTGTGTATTGTCTCTGGCTGCTTTTGTGTAACAGCAGATTTAGGTAGTCCTGACAGAGGCTGCGTGGCCCACAAGCCTTCAAATATTTACTATCTGGGCCTTGATAGAGAAAGTTTGCTGTTATATAGCAAAGAAAATGAACAATGATTACACTGAACAATGTGAGTGGACTTTATAAAAGAATGTAGAAGAAAAGAAGCTGGAAACAAAACATTCTATTTCTATAAAGTTTAAACACAGGCAAATTAGTGTGTGGTGTGTGGGTCAGGATGGTGGTTACCTTTAGGGGTGGAGTAGAGGCTGGGAGAGGCTGTGGGGGTCTTCTGGGGGCTGGTCACATTCTGTGCCTTATTCTAGGTACTGGTTATGTGGGTGAATTCCATTTGTGAAAATTTGTGGAGGTTTATACAGTTATGATTTTTGCATTTTTATGGAGAGATGTTTACTTGAATACAAAGCTTGCTTAAGAAAAATGATTTCAGTTCGTCAGCAATTTACAAGGTTAGACATAGAGTTAACCATGTGACCCAGCAATTCCGCTCCTGGGCATATACCTAAGAGAAATGAAAACACGTCCACACAGACTTGTACGTGAATGTTCATTGCAGCGCTATTCACAGTAACCAAAAAGTGGATGGCCATCCGTTGATTAACAGATAAACAAAATGTGATCTATCCATGCGATGGAATCATCATCCAGCACAACGAGGAGTAAAGTACCGATATGCAGAGTCCAACACGGGTGAACCTTGAAAACAGAACGGGTCAAACGAGCCAGATGCAAAAGGCCACATAGTGTGAGATTCCGTTTATGTGAGATGCCCAGACAGTGTAAAGCCATAGAGACGGGAAGTAGCTTCTGGGAGAGGAAAGGAGAATGGCTCCTACGGGGATGGGGTTGCTTTTAGGAGGATGGAAATGTTCTGGAATTGGGTTCTAGTAATGGTTGCACAACCCGGTGACTATTGAAATGCCACTTTCAGAAAGATAAATGTTATGGTATTTGAATTTAAGACATTGTTGCTATAGCCCCACATACAGCCATATAAGTCAGAAGGGAAGGTCCCAGGGCTACAGCCAGCTTGTCTACTCTTTGTCGCTGCTCTTCCAAGTACAGGTAGCTTGAAGGTTGACGGGGGAAGGCCTGACTTTCCCACCAGCTAATCGAGACCTGTTCCCCAGATTCAGGAGGTGCTGAGTAGCTCAGAACAGTTTCTGGAAGGTAGCAAAAATGGATATGTTAGATTTTCTCCTTCTGTTTACTAAAAGTATAATGCTACAAAAAACAGGACAGACTGAAAGGTTATAGATAACTCGCTTCCTGGACTTTCCCTGTGATTGTGCCCAACTTAATCCGCATTTCCCTGGTGCCTGTTTGCCTTTGGTCTGATGGGAGAGAAATTGGAATGTTGGTGGCAGTTACTGGTATGCCTTTCCAGTGACCAGCATGGACTGTCGCCTTTCACTGGTTACTGCGACATCCCACTGTTTACCTACAGCGTGCTTTTTCTATATATTTAGTGATCTCTTCTGGATTCCACTTTTTGGTCCCTGCTTTTAAGTATTAAAGACAATAATGATTGCAGATATTATGCAGCTTTTGAAGATAGGAGATTATCACGCAGATTATCTTAAAGTTTTAATTTTGCTGACTGTGAAGAGTTTTTTAAATTACGATTTTCTGCTTTGTAATGACTGATATTAACAGCTGGCAGTGAAGATAGCTCTGAAATTTCTGGAAAGTCCCATAGGCTTGACCAGTATCTATCACAGAGACGAATAGTTTTGATTCATTAAAAAGTGTTTGCTTGTCCCTGAGAAGGGGAAAAGGGACTGGGACTTAGTGTTGTCAGTCCCTGTGTCATGTGCTCCAGGCAGAAAGCATCTGAGAAATAGTCCACTGCAGAAAACGGAGTTTTGAGAGGTGGGTCAGCTGAGGTCACACAGGCAGACGGGTTTCACGCAAATTTCTATTTTGAATAGATGTATTTCATTTGAATAAAAGAGAATAGTTTCTAATACTGTGAACACTTGGAGGGGTTTGCAGGAAAAGATATTAAAATGCCAGGCCTAGATTCATGTTTCAGCGCTTTTGGATGGCCAAGGAGGGAGCCCCCAACCGCCCCTGGGGACTTTAGTGCACATTCCACAGATCAGAATTCTGGAGGACAAAAGCAGCTTTCCAGACGAGGGCAGGAGGGCTGTTCAGAGTGGAGGAAACAGCACATTCAAAGGGATGGCTTCCTGCCAGACGCTTTTGGTCAGATAGGCTGATCATTAGCCTGGGGTGGGTGTTTCTTTATATTCAGTCAAGCCTTGATTATAGTTAGAACCCGTCCACCTTCAGCTTGTTCTGGATGATTTTGTGCTTTCTTTCATCTTCTAGAAACCATTGTGTTCTCGCCGGTATCCAACTATAGAAAGTCCAGGTCTTAAAATTGCTGTTCTGTGGGAGAACCAATCATCACAGTTGCTTTCAACATCAAAGTCATAAATTGCGTCATCGATACTGTCATGGTCAACGCATGCAAGTCTTCACTGGGCCGTGGGTGAAGTGAGTTTTACTGGACAGGGTCTGTTTTAGCACCTGCTGTTGAACACTTTGACCCTAGCCTCTTGGGGTCTTAATGTCGGGACACCAAACCAACCCCTGGGCTACAGACTGGTACCAGTCCCTGGCCCGTTAGGAACTGGGCTGCACAGCAGTTGGTGAGCAGCAGATGAGCTGATGAAGCTTCACCTGTATTTGCGGCCGCTCCCCAGCACTAGCATCACCGCCTCAGCTCTGCCTCAGTTCCTCAGGCATTAGATTTTTATAAGAGCACCAGTCCCTGGTGCCACAAAGGTTGGGGACTGCTGCTTTAAAGGACTGGATGAAATACCTAGGTGTCTCTTGTCTTCCAAAATCCCTTTGTAGGTAAGTGTGGTTGTGTAGGAGAGATGTTATCTTGTTAGGCATGAAATTCGATTCCATGTTGCTCTGTTGGTAGCTTTGTCACCAAGTGCTACTCCATCCCTCCTCTCAACAGTTGGTCCACAACGCCACAGCTAACTTATCTGTCTTTGCTTCTCCTCTCCCTCAGAGCTCAAGTAAATTGTGCCTGTTAAACACTGTTCAATGGTGCTACTTAACCCCTTCCAAAAACCTAGTGGCTTAAAACAATAATCATTTATTTTTCTCACGGTCTGTAGGTTGGCCGAGTGGCTGGTTGATTGGGCCGAACTTGGCTGACCTTGGCTGGACTCACTCATGCCCCTGTGCTTTGACTGGGCCTTGGTGATCTAGGGTGGCTTCAGCAGATATGACCCAACTTGATTCCATGTAGCCGCTCATCTTCCAGCATTATAGCTAGGCTCCTTCTCTTGACAAGAGCACAGGTCCAAGAAAAAAAGGCAGAGGCCATATCGCCTCTTGGGATCTAGACTCAGTATATGTGTACTGTCAGTTCTACTTCATGTCACAAGGTCAGCCCAGATTTGAGGGGTGGAGAGATGCCGCAAAGTCCTGTTGAAAATCCGGTAGATACAGGGATGGGTAGAGAACATGGGCCATTTTTGCAATCAGTGTGCAATACAGATCAGGAGTCGGCCAACATTTTCTGTAAATGGCCCAATAGTAAACACTTTACACTCTGCAGGCCATGTGGTGTTTGTCATAACTACTCAACTCTGCTGCCGTAACGTGAAAGCAGCCCTAGACAGTATGTAAATGAGTGGGCAAGGCTGTGTCTCACTGAATTTTTATTTCCAAAACCAGGCAGCAGGCCAGAGTTGGCCTGCGAGCTGCAGTTTGCTGAGCCCTGCCCTAGATGATACAGATCCAGTGAGAAGCTCAGCTTGACTTTCTAGGATGCTGTCCTTCCTGACACCATGACCTCGAGGCCATGAGCCGAGGTGCCATCTGCTAGCACAAGAGCTTTTATTGGAGCGAAGAAATAAAAACAGGCGAGAGAATCGGGGGCTCCCCTCTAAGATCCTTAGAAGGGTTGTTCCTTGTACCGCAGGGAACTTACGCAGGTTACGTCTCTCAGTTCGCAAGTCCTTGGAGTTCGCTTCTTGTCGCTCCCGTCTTTGGCGGGATTCCTATTCCTTAGCGACCTGCATTTCCAGATGGATCCCAGCTAGAATTATTTCCATTTTTGTCACCTGGATGCCCTCTTCTTATACTTTTGGCCCTCCTCTCTTTCTTCACCCCAACCTCAGAAGCGACCATCACCACCTCCTTCTGGCCCCCAGGGAAGTCCCTGATGAGCTCTACAGAGTACACTGTGTTTATTTTCCTTGATCAATTATGTGTCTAATTGCGATGGCCATGACATTTAAAGATGTCATTCTTCTCCAGCGTGGCCTTTTGTGTCAACCATTACTGCCCGGAGTTGTTGCTTGACTAGAGATTTGGTTACGTTTCGGGGACCATGAATGATGTCTTCTTTAATAGAATGTCCAAGTCTCGGCAATTCTCGTCTGTTGGCGAGTCTTTCTCATGAGGGCTCCGCATGGCGGCCCAACAGCCTGCCATGTTCTTTTTCCCATCAGAGATTTTCTTTGCCCTGTATAACACAAGGCTGTTGCCATCTTGTTTTTGTAGCAACGGGAATGAAATCCTCGCTTTCTAATTTTACTCCTTTCCTTTATTATCGGTTGCTACTTACGCAACATGATTCTTCCCTGGGTACTCATCAACGGGTATAGTTTTCAGCTTGGCATGGCTCAAACCTCAAATTTTGTAAAGTTTTAAAGCAGCCGAGTTGTACAGATGGTCAATAAATCAGTCACTATGGCCACTTTATTGCTTGTAAGGCGATTACCCCACTTTGCCCATAGTGACTTTTCAAGTTCATTCAAATGTTGTTTCATCAGGTCGCGGTTGAGCCTTCCAGATATAAACATACATAAAGCAATGAGAGAAACCTATACTCGAATATTTTTACAACTACCCTTTACCTCTTTCCCCAGCACTTTTGTGGTCCTCATCTTATAATTCAAATTTCCATGCTCCTCGCCAAAGTAATTTTTATTGAGTGCTTATTCCAACCTCTTGTCTTCGTGTGTGTTGTTTTTCCTGCTAACTGGTGGCGAGCCTTGGCACTGCTGCAAAGCATTTTCTCCATCTCAAACGAGCTCCTCTGTGACCCCTAAATCAGGCTCTGATGGCGGTACAACATAGCTGATGTCTTGGTTTATTTGTGATTGCTTTTCAGACAAGGGGCGCGAGACTAGTGGGGGTGAGATTATTCTAGGACACGAAGAAACTTTCAACTTTGCTACCACCCTGGCGGCAGGAGCCCTTTTGACTGTATTTTAAGACAAATGAAAAGTTTGCCCCCGGGGATCCTTGCCCGGGACAGTGTGCCACCAGCCTGGCATGGCTCTTGGCTTGTCTCAGTCCATCAGGCTGCTGTAACAAAATACCACAGGCCAGGTGGCTTACAAAGAGCAGACATTTTTTTTTCTCACAGTTTTGGAGGCTGGAAGTTCAAGATCAGGGGACCAACGTGGCCTGGTGAGGACCCTCTTCTCAGTTAGGGTTCTCGCTGTGTCCTCACGTGGTGGGAGGGGTGAGGGCTCTCTGGGGTGTCCTTTATAAGGGCACTGATGCCATTCAGGAGGGCACTGCCCTTGTTATCTGATCATCTCTCAAAGACCCCACGTCCTAACACCACCACATGGGTTAGGATTCATTTCACCATCTGGATTTTGGAGGTACACAAACATCCAGAGCAGAGCGTGGCTCATGTGGCAGGTGGTCCTGCCTCCTTTGTCCCTCTCCCTGACAGCCCCCTGGTACGCAGGCTGCTGAGAAGTTTGAGACGCCAGAAATGCACTTTTCTAGCTGCGGTTGAAGAAGGCAACACTCCCGCCATCTTGGTTCAACTTTCACAGTCTGTTTAATGCCACATTTTTCACAGTTGTGTGCCTTTCTTATTAGTCATTTTGCTGTGTTCACTGGTCCCCACATGCAGTGCTGGAGTGCCACTACTGCTTGTGACCACAAGGACACTGAGGTGCCTCACAGACACAATGCGCGTGCCAGGTGAGCTCCGTCCAGGCATGAGTTCAGGTGCTGCTGGCTTTGGTTTCAGTCATGAATCAGCTGTATATTCAGTAAGTTCTCTTAAAACCGAAACGCAACACACAAGGGGCCGTACTGATGGGTTGACGAACATCTTGTGATTAGAGGCTCACAGGTATGTAACCTGTGTTTCTCTGAGGGACAGCGCTTCAGGACTCACTAATTCAGTGTTTGTGGTGACTTTATAGAACGTCACAATCACAAATATGGACCGAATGTCTGTGTCCCCCAAATTCATTTGGTGAAACCTAATCCCTAGTGTGATGGCGTTTGGAGGAAGGGGCCTTGGGGGGACCAGATCAGATCATGAGAATTGAGCTGTCATGATGGGGTTAGCGCCCTTAGAAAGGAGACCCCTGAGAGCTCCCAGCTTCTTTTCTTCCATCACGTGAGGACACGATGAGAAGACAGCCATCTCTGACCCAGGAAGCAGGTCGTGATGGGACAGCGACTCTTCCAGCACCTGATCGTGGGCTTCTTCGTCTCCAAAACTGTGAAAACTACATTTGTGTTTTCTAAGTCATGCAGTCTATGGTACTTTTTGTTATAGCAGCCCATACTGATTGAGACAGACTGTATATGTATATAATTTCACTGCAGCCAGGATGCCCGTGCCGGAATCATTCTTTCTTCCGTGCTGGTACATGTGGGTCACTCTGCCGGGTCTGCGCAGATCGCCAGCTGTGTTCTGACCCCAGGCCTCCTCTTCCAGGTGTGACTAGCATGGTGAATGCGGGAGCGATGAGTGCCTCCGGAAACCTGATGGACTTCCTCGATGAGCCATTCCCTGACGTGGGGACGTACGAGGACTTCCACACCATCGACTGGCTGAGAGAGAAGTCACGGGACACTGACAGACACAGAAAGGTAGGTGGCGTTCATCAAAAGGCACATTGAAGGGGATCGCTTTAAATGGCCAGGCCATGCTCTCATCGGACACTCACTGAGTTTGGGCTTAGGTCCCCATGTCGTGTGCTGGGCTAGGTTCTAAGGGAGAGAATGGCCGGTGGGAGAGGCAGAGATGTGGATAAAGAATTAGAATACCAGGTGCTATTGGTGGGACGCTGTGTCATGTAGAGCCTTAGAAGTAGCTCAGGTGTCTTGGTCTATAGAAGGAGTAAGGAGGCAGTCAGGACCCTTGGCAATGCCAAGATGGCATAGGGACAGTGGGAGGCAGATAGACAACTAGTGATGGGCATTTCGAAGGAGGAGGTGGGAGTGAAGGAGGCACCAGCAAAGAGTGGTCACAGCAAAAAAGAAGAGAGAGCTTTGAAGATGGGGCCACTGGCCACGTGACCTTCCATGGACATGGAGCAACAGCGTGCAGCTGTCATCCATCTCAGGGAGTGCAGCCTCGGAGTAGGATGAGAAGTGACATCGAGAGTGCCATGTCATTGCCTGCAAGTAGGCAGGGGAAGAAGGAGCAGAGAGATGTGGGAAGTGTGATAGACTCACAAAGATGACTCAGAATCTTGGCTCCAACATGGAGGGCTATGGGCGATGGGGCAGCCTTTACGCCAGCCCTCACTGTGGCCCTCAGGCCAAATGGCCCTGTTTGTGTTTATTGGAACAGGCCACACCCGTTCACGCACACATTATGGCTGCTTTCGTGCTACAGAGGCTGAGCTGAGCAGTTCCCACATCTGGCCCACAGAGCTGAAAATACTTTCTGTTCCTTTCCAGACATGTTCGCCATCCCCTGCTCTACGGGGTTCTGAGGGCGGTGAAGATCTCAGAGGACTGTAGGATCCTGTTAACACAGAGATGCTCTTACGATGGGTTTAGATGCATCCATCTTCCCGGTCAGCATGGTCCATGCTGGCAAAGTTCTTGTATTAACATTGAACCTTGAAAACAAAAGGTGATCAAGTCCGCCTGGGAGAGGTTCTTTTGTGAATGGGCCTTACAATATACATTAAAATAGTCATCCTCATTCACAATGCTAAACCGAATCCACGTCTCTCCCTTCAGAATGGCTTCTGAATGATGGAAGATCAAATCACGCTTAGGAAGTGTGTTTAATTACGTGATTTTGTTTCAACCAGAAAGCCCATTTTATCCACGTGGGAGGTAACCGAAAGAATAACTAAGTGGGAACTGGTTTGCTTGATAGCATTCGTTTGCTCAGACACCCTATTTCTCGAGGAAGCAGTTCCAAGGAAGGAAACACAAATTGGAAAACGAATCCAGATCAACCCAAGTTATCTTTTCTTTTCCAGATAACCAGCAAAAGCAAGGAGTCCGTATGGGAGTTCATCAAGGGTCTCCTGGATGCCTGGTCGGGATGGGTGGTGATGCTGCTCATCGGCCTGCTGGCGGGTACGTGGAAGGGTGCGCCACCAGCTGGGACCACATTCTGAAAATGTAGTGTTTCTCATGGGCCCCACGCAAGGGATTCAGTACTTGAAATATCTAAGAGCGAAATACACGACCACACATCTCACACACACACTGTCATCAGTAAGGCAAGGTCTCAAGGCGTGGGCCCAAGTGGTTGCTGGACAGCTATAATTGCAGTCACAGTGCGAGGGGTGACGGCCATTCTGGATTCGGCTGAACACACACGTGTCACCCTCCATCCTACCTGTTTACGTAGAAGGCAGGGAAGTCTGGGAGAGGTTTAGAGCCCTAGTAATAAAATGCCATAGAGAGCGGCCTTTGATACTGGCAGGCCAGGGAATGAATTGCAAATCTTAAGAGGCTCAGAATAATGCGAGACACCATGGGCGCTGAGGCTGGCCCTGGGGAGGTCCCCTCCAGCCTATACGTTGTTGTGACGCTCAGGGAGACTGTGTCCTTCATTTTAATAGTCCCAACACCCTGCCTGCAGGCAGTAGACGCGTGCAGAGTGATTGGATGCGCATGTGGAGGAAACCTGTCCTTTTAATACCAGATGCACTAGCTCTGCATGGAAATTGTTTCCTGAAACTTCTTTTTAGGAAGTGGTGAAGGTTAATGTGTAAGAATAAAGAATTCAAACGCACTAAAGAGCTTCCCTTGATAAAAATCCTCTACCCGTAGCAATGTAACATTCATGGTCATAGGCTTAATCAGAGAGTGACTATAATAAAGGCAGAATATAGCAGATTCTCTAAGGAAGACAGGACACTGATGTGGCGTGGACATGCATTTTGTGGTTACAAAGGATTTCAATTCCCGGTGCTTTTTCATTTATTCCATGTGCATTTGGAGGAGGGGCTTGGTTGCCAAGAGGAGCTTAAGGGGGGATCCTTTCCTTGTAGTCACAGCAGCTGGCTGTCCGTGTCTCCCATTCTATCCTTCCTCTCCCAGTGGCATTCCCAGTGTATAAGGGCCTCAGTGTTGGAAGGGAATTAGATTTCACGAGTATATAGTGTCTTGCCACTAATTTGTTTGATGACCTTCGGAGATGGACAGGGTGGGAGTTTGCTGTGCATTCTGGTGTCTTTATTTAGAATAGATTTATAAAACCATACAATGCATCATTATTCTCGACTGAGGATGGAGAAATAAGAGGAAATGAAAAAATCTGGGATAGATGTTCTGGCATCTTGTTGGAGTAAACAGCGCAGTGTAGATTTTTATCAACTAAGAGCCTGATTGGGCAGGCTTTACCAAACCTGATATTGACCGGTTGACGTCACTATCAACCTGCTTTCTGGTAGTTCTTTTAGGAAGAATCACCTGGGGAATTAAAACTGCTGCCTGGGCTTCAATTAAAGAGTGTATTTGTAGATGATGGATGCCCTAGCAGTGAGGAAAGACCCCTCCACTTTCATCCAGCCCCTGTCCACCTGTGACTCTAATGTGTAGCCAGGTGAGAACTGCTGGAGAACGTTGGTCCCCTGGACTCATCAGCAAATAAACATAGAGGGAAGGCAAGAATGCGATGATACTGGCAATGAAGCTGGCTAAAGTGTTCTTTTGATCTGGATGTATCTTGAAGGGAAAGCCAGAAAACTGTACCCCATTTACTTTCTTGTTCTCCAGATGGTAGAGAGGAATCAGGTGTCCACCGCCTGACTTGTCATCTCCCCACTGGTGCCACAGGCATTATATTCTGACTTCTGAGATGGGGAAATCCAAGGATTTCCTCTTCAAGGCACTTCTCAGGAACCACCACTAGATGTCACTGTTACTCCACGGAAGAAAAATTTATCTTTACCAGGAACCACCAGTGGGTGTCACTGTTGCTCCACGGAACGAAACGTTTAGCATTCTCCAGAGTCACCACTGGGTGTCGCAGTTGCTCCACGGAACGAAGCTGAGACGTGCAGCACAGTCAGAAGCAAAGTCAGCCAGGAAGATTGGGCGCGGGATAATGTGATTTTGGATGAATGCGCAGTGATGGCATTTGGGGTGATCGTTGGATCTCAGTCCTGGATGTCTGCAGGACCCCTTTCTCACCTTCTTTAGGTCTTTGTTCAAGTGTCCTCTTTTGTTTGAGGCATTCCCTGACCTTTTCCAAAAGGACATTTCTCCCTCTCTGAGCTTCATCCCTCTCAATTACTGTATGAATGTGTGCATATATGTGTGTATGTATGTGTGTCACAGCTTTACTGAAGAGTAATTCACATATCATATAATTCACCCAGTCAAAGTATACAATTCAGTGGTTTTTAATGTGCTCGCAGAGTTGTGTAACCATCACCACAATCAATTTTAGGACATTTTCACTGGCCCCCAAAGAACCTCCATACCCTTTAGCTATCAAGCCTCAGTGCCCCCAGCCCCCTCACAGCCCCTGGAAACCGCCAATTTCCTTTCTGTCTCCTTGGATGTGCCCATCCTGGACATTTCATACAAACAGGATCACATGTGTCATCTTCTGTGTCTGGCTTCTTTCACGGAGCATGGCGTGTGTTCAGGGTTCATTCATACTGTAGCATATGAGAACTTCATTTCTTTTTGTGGCCAAATACTATTCCATTGTATACGATGGAGCACATTTCGTTTCTCCATTCTGAAATCCAGGAGCATATGGGTTGCTTCCACTTTTTGCCGGCATAAATAGTGCCACAGTGAACATTTGTGGTTGTTCGTTTTCATTTCTCTTAAGTCTATACCCAGGAGTGGAATGGCTGGGCCAGATGGTAAGTCTGTGGTTGACTTTTTGGAGGATCTGCCAGACTCTTTTTTTACATACACTGTTGCAAAGTGCTATTTCTTTTCTTTAGTGTTTACCCTTTTTAACAGAGCCTGTGATTTTCTTATTTTGTCCAGTGTCTCCCTCCCCCAGGGAGGCAGGGACATGAGTCAGCTCCGTTCACTGCTGCACCCTCAGGGCTTGGAATAGTGACAAGCATGTGGCAAGCCGGTACTCAGGAAATATCCCTGGAGTGAGGAGAGGTAGATGGGCCTGAAATTTCTGATTTTCATTCATTTATTGCAGCCATGTATTCAACATGGATATATACTTCCAACTCTGTACCTGACACAGGTACAACAGTGGATGAAGGAGATGGTTGTTGCCTACTTTGCATGGACACAGAGTCTGGACGTCTGAACTCACCCCCACCATGGCACGCAAAGCAGACCACAGAATCTGCCCCTCCCCCCTCCACACACACACCACAGATAGACTAGTGGGAGTCTCCAGGCACACCTCTGAGGTCTTGCCTCCAATTTGTAAAAAACGCATCATTGGTGAAGTGTAATAAAGTGAGGTGTGTGTGTGTGTGTGTGTGTGTGTGTGTGTGTGTGTGTGTGTGTATATATATATATATACACATACATGTAAATAAAATCACGGCATCAGGATGTGATCGGTGTGGCGATGGCTGATCATCTGGGAAGTACACTCAGCCCAGACTTAAGAAATCAGGGAGAGCTTCCTGAGGGTGGTGACGTAAATGCCGGAACCTGGAACAGAACTAGGAGAGTGTTGGGGGTGGAAGACAGTGCTGCCTGAGGTGGTGATGCAGAGAGGACTGAAAGCCCGTGGGCCCTAGGAACATGGAGCCAGCAGGCTGTGCAGTTAGTGATGGAAACAGATGAGGCTGGAAAGCTTCAAGGGACCGGCTGTTGGAGTCTGCGGCCTGCTGAGGCTTTAGGCGTTCGTTCTCCCAGGAGCAGTGGGTAGCTTCGGTGGAACGGGAGAGTAACGGGGAGAGATGAGCCCTCGGGCAGGTATGTGGTGCCTTTGGTGTCAATGCAGGTGCGGAGTGATGTTGTAACGGTTCACGAAAAGTTTGAAAAATGTAGTAGTTCCAAAGTATTCCCTGCCTTCGTAAAAGGCTAGAATGGCTTGTTCTAGAAAGAAACCCAAGGCAGTCCTCTGTGGCCCACTGAGCACTGTTTTATCTCACCCTCTTGGCCTTGAAAGCAGTTATTTGCTTATAAGATCTACATTCCCTTATCTGTAACTTAAAAATCCAGAAGGTTCTAATCAGTGAGATTTTCAGGTTTGGTTCCCATTCGGTGGTTAAATGATGAGGCTGTTTTAGTCATCACACCTCCATTTTGTCTGAGTTGTCTGGTTTCCCTGAGAAATATTAAAGTGTGTGACCACAGCATGCTGCCTCAGAAGCCACTGGGGTGTCGCGTCATTTCTACGGTGTCTGTACCTTCTTTCTGAAATCTGGAAGGACGGATTCTGAAAGCCGCTCAGCCACAGGGGCTTGTCACAAGCTAAAAGCTGCGTGTCTCTCCCGCCTGATTTGAGCCATGTAAGGACAACATATCCCTGGCCTTGGCATCTCATTGGGCTGGGCGCTGCCTCGGCCACCCCATACATGCCCAGGGGACCTCACGATTCATGAAAGAAACTTCCTGTATGTGTGGCAGCCCATGGCCCTGTTGATCCCGTGTGGCGTGTGGCCTTCCTGGCCCATGAGCTTGTGTGTCGGCTGCATATTATGCATTGTCACCGCATCATCACGGGGTGATCCGTCTAAGTGGCTCTCGCTGTTTCTTCCAGGGACCTTGGCTGGGGTCATCGATCTCGCCGTCGACTGGATGACTGACTTGAAGGAAGGGGTCTGCCTGTCGGCCTTCTGGTACAGCCACGAGCAATGCTGCTGGACTTCCAACGAGACCACTTTCGAGGACAGGGACAAGTGTCCCCTGTGGCAGAAATGGTCGGAGCTGCTGGTGAATCAGTCGGAGGTGGGTTTCTGGGCAGAATCCTGGGTGGGTGCCCTCGGCATCCCACAGGCACTCTGGAACACCCCTGGGCACTTCGTGAATGTCTGTGGTTTCACCTTCCAGTGTCCACTCTGATAATCGTCCATGGCTTCACACTTTATGTGCAAAATGTATATATATATTTTAAAACCTGATGTTTGGCTTTATTTTTCATACCGAGAGTGGTTTGTTGACCATGCTGAAGAAATAGGGTTGATTTATATACCTTCTCACTAAGGAGAAAAGATAATTTTTTTTTGAAAAAAACAGCTTTAGTTTGATATAATTCACATTCCATATGGCTTATACACATTTACAGTGTGTGAGTTAATGGCTTTTAGAATACTTACAGAGTTTTGCAACCATTGCTACGATCTTAATTTTAGATCGTCGTCATCACGCCCATTAGCAGTCACTCTCTATTCCCCCCAATCTGCCAGCCCTGGGCAACCACTAATCTCTTGTCTGTCTCTACGGATTTGCCTATCCTGGACATGCCACATAAATGGAATCACACATGTGGACTTTTGTGTCTGACTTCTTTCACTCAGTGTAGTGTTTTTCAGGTTCATTCATGTTCCAGCAGGAAATGATGCTCCACCCCTTTTCACGGCTGAATACTATTCCATTGGATGGCTAAACTACTCTTTGAGTCTATTTGTCAGTCGACAAGCATGTGTTGCTTCTACTTTTGCACTCTTATGAATGATTTTATTTTGAACATTCGTGTATAAGTTTTTGTGTGGATGTGATTTCGTTTTTATTGGATATATCCCTCGTAGGGGAATGGCTGGGTCATATGGTAACTCTATGTTTAACCTTCTGACAAACTGCCAGATCGTCTCCTAAAGCAGCTGCATCATTATGCATTCCCACCAGCAATAGGTGAGTGTTCCAGTTCGTCCACATCCTCATCAGCACTGGTTATTCTCTGTTTTTGAGTCTAGCCATCCTAGCAGGTGAATCATTTTCTAGTGCAAGCTGTAATTTTCCAATGCATTTTACAAGCACGTTGCGAGGAAGTTTTGGGCCTTGTGTGATGGGAACATCCCAGGTACAGGGGGTACTGGTGAACCATAGACTGGGCATTTGCCTTCTTGGCACCTAGAGCTTCAGATCGGTATAAGAATCTTAGTTTGGGAAAAGGATTAACTTCTAACCGAATGCAGTGGTTACCACAATGACTATGGGCGACTGACAGATCAGAAACCCAGGCGAGGGGGCACTAGGTTGCCAAGATTCAAGTGAAGGGTAATATGAAGACCGTTCAAGCTAGAACAATCTTCGGAAAGATGGATGTAATTTATTTCTTCACCTCCTCCTGCCCCCACTTTTTTCCCACCCCAATGGACTGACTTACAGCTGAAGACATTTGGAATGTACTTGGCCATTTTGCTAAACCTCTTTGTTGGTGGAACTGAAAATTAATTCAAGTCTCAGAAGTAGACAAGGATCCATCCCCAAATCTCACACATTCTCAGTGGTTTCCATTACTTCCAAAATAAGTCCCCTTGGGTTGATGGGAGTGGGTAGGCAAAATTGGCTGAGCGCCATATTTTATTTCTTCTCTCTGACTTGCAATGCTTTTCGGGGGACGTGTGGCCATCCATCCATCTTCTCAACTGTTTCTAAGATTTATACTTCGATTCAAAGAATTACTGTTAACAAGAATGAGAGGTTATTTTTAGTTCCAAAAAAGTACGTTTTTTAAGTGGGTAAAATGTGTCCCTCAGTTCTCTTTCTCACTACGTAGGGTGTGAATAGATGTGATTGTAAAGGCCAGAACGGTCTCCTGCAATGTGTTTTTGCAAATCATAGGCACACATGTGGCCGAGGCCTGACTTGTAGGCGACCTCCCTTCCCTTCTCCCTCACTTGAGTCATCCAGATGATGGCAAGAAGCGTCAGAGAGCCCAGATGTGTGTTTGGTTAGAAAGCCGGCTCTGCACGTCAGATAATTTGGAAAAAACGGTTCAGTGAGGTATTCTGAGACGATCAGTTTCCCCCTCTGCAAGTGCCTATCAAAAATCAGCGTGCACGCGCATCCTCAGAAAAGCTCGTTGCGGTACCTCAGCCGGCCTCGCCTCCTGAGCGTCTGACCCAGCAGCTCTGGGGTGGAGCCTGAGACTGCATTTCTGACGCGCCCCGGTGATGGTGGCATTGCTGGTTCAGGAAGCACCTTTGAGCAGCAGTATTCTAAACTACCGTTGTCATGCTCACTCCCTGTGGTGGCCTTGGTGAAAGCAAGGACAGGCCGATGCACTGTAGACAAGATAAAACAAACCTTCCAGGGCCTCAAAGACAGGATTTTCCACGTCACACCTTTCATTAACTAGCGCAAGTGGTGGTTAGTCCCAGTTTCCATGGCCATTGCGATTTTACCCAGTAGCAGGTGTCAGGTAGCATTGGCTCTGTGTTTGTGGGTGCCGACTGGAGCAGCAACAGCTGGTGACACCAACACTGGCCTCTGTGTGGACAAGGGACCGGGACAGAAGCTGCCCAAGTGGTCACCACTTCTGCTCTCACAGTGGAGGGGCGGGATGTGGCTCTGTCGTGACTCACGGGTTCTTTCTTGTTTTGTATCTGCCATTCAGGGTGCCAGCGCTTACATTCTGAATTACCTAATGTACATCCTGTGGGCCTTGCTGTTTGCATTTCTGGCTGTCTCCTTGGTGCGTGTGTTTGCTCCCTACGCCTGTGGCTCTGGTATACCAGAGGTGAGTGGGGGCCGAATTTCTTTTGTTGTGATATAAGAATGTCAAGTCCTTACGTAGCACTTACATAGCAAACGTTCCAAGCCTTTGATGTCTATGAGGTTGTTTAGCTCGTACAATGAGCCTATGAGGTAGGAACTATTATTCTTCATTCTATAGTTGAGGAACTAAAGCACAGCGAGGTTAAGTAACTTGTCCTAGGTCACGAAGTCGGTAAACTGGATGCTGAACCCAAGATTGATGCTCCGCATTCAGGATTTATGTTCCCTAACTTCTCAGACCATTAAAATCTTGTCTTTGAAACCGGGCATAACCCTTAAAGCATGCAGCATCGGAATTCATTAGCCACACGCATGCGCGTGGGACTTCAGTACCTCGTAAGTAGATCCGCGGTGTGATGTGGAAATAGACAGTAGTGGAGATTTGCTGCTCAGAAAGTTTACTGATGAGTGAACTGCCTTACGAGTAAACTGCCTGGCCACGATTTGCTCTTCTGTTGCCTGCAGTGTGGATGCACCCCTGTAAGTTTAGAATCTTATAGATATTTTTCAGCTCTTCGATGTGACCAGAGTAGGAGGGGGTGACCTCATCCATCATAAGGAATGCCCAAGACTAAACCTCAAACCTAGGTTGATCCACTGGGTAGAATAACGCTAATTGAGCTAATTCCTGAAAAGCCCAGAGGATGAACATTTTAGCCAGAAATAATGTTAAAAGTTCTTATAGTACCACTATGATCAATGCAGTTCAGTTCTGCTCCAGTTGAGTACTTCAGCAGTGCCCATAGGTGGTGGGGATGACGCGGTCCAAGATGTGCGTTGTTATGGCGATGGACCTATGGTTGGTCCCTGCTCCCTGCGCCCAGTCTTCAGTGGTGCCCACGAACGCTGCCTCTGGTCCACACAGTTCATGGAAATGCCTGGAGTAATTAAAAGATGGTGCAAAGAAAAGATTGACATGTCTGGTTTCAGGAAAGATATAAAAGAAAAGACTTAACCATGTCACACTGACTTTTTGATGGTTTATATTACCATGTGGCTGCAGGAATGCAAAAAATAAGCTTCACGCAGTGCCATCCCATTCCCTGCATGCGGCCACTTGTGCCGTAATGCAACATGTCACAGTGCGATCGATGCAGAACTGTGCAATACAAACCACAGAGCTGCGGGGAAATGGGGTTAGGCGAATAACACTCAAAATCTTTGTCGGTGACACGTATCAAAAAGATAGGAGCCTAATAAAAACAGAGCGGTTTGCCACACAGTAATTGGCTGAAAAACGGAAACATACTCCCTACTGTCCACGTGACCTGGTGGATGTTTGAAGCATGTACCTGTGTGAGTTTTATTTCTGAGTTCCCCCCGTGTTTCCCAGAGATGAAATGGTGCATAAAAGGACGCGAAATCTGCGTTATGCTCAAGTTCTTCCCTAATGCGTGAATCGCATTGGAACAAATTTGTGTTTTCAAAACGAGGATGATGGTAGAACTGACTGTATCTGATTTGATATGTAAGACTGGACACACCCCCGTGACGTTAAAAAGAACAGACCGTTGTTGGCATCTCAGTTTACGGTCCCCCTGCCAACAGTAGGACTTTTTCTTTCCTTCCCTTCCCTTCTGCACATTTCATAAATTGCTCATCCTCCCCCATGTTTGCCTCCGAAGCACTTGGATTACTTAGAACGAAAATTCCTTTGGACCTGATTCCATCTGATTTCCAAAGCTAAGCAGGGTCGGGCCTGGTTAGTACTTGGATGGGAGACCACCTAGGAAGCCCAGGTGCTGTAGGCATAAAAAATAAAAAAAATAAAATAAATAAAATAAATAAGGGATTGTAAGCTGACAAGGTCCTTACAATCTGTGAGGTCAAGCAAGGGCCGCCTCGCCAAGAAAGAAAAATTCTTTGGAAACATTTTTTAAATGTAAATTCTTTTAAATGTAAAAAAAGAGAACCTTTTTTTTCTGTGTAGGAAATGCTCCTCTATAAGCTCTCTGAAGCACATTTAAATGGAACACTGTTGCTTGCACTCGCATTATTTAGGGAGAACTGTTGCCTTCATCACTAGGACCCCTATTGACTGTATAGGAAATCATATCTTCTTTGAACTTATGTTCAGTTCGTGTTTCATTGCAAAACATGAACACTCGCACAGATATTTATTTTCCAGAAAGGTTTTCAGGTTGACACCACCAAGTCACAAATCCACTACAACGTATCTTGTTAAAGCCCGGCTTGACTCCTTCTCTGTTAATTCCAATGAAAGCAAATGATTGTATTTTTGCATCTACTGGGAATGAATTTGCTTTCTCTACACCCTCATTTGATCTTGACAATTTTATCAAATCGTTTTAGAAAATTACAAAATACCTATTATATCGTTCAATTCACATGTCATGGCTGGCAGAGGCTCAGGTAATTTAGATGCTTGTAATTTTCTAAATGGTATTATGCTCTTAAACTCTACCCTCGGGTCCAAATCCACATTAAGTAACTGACAAAAAATTATAGGTAATTTTATTCAAGGCAACACAAAAGGGCAGGATTGTGGCAGGCGTAATAAAACATCCCTTAAAGGGATCTGAGATCCCCAGAGCGCAGGCTCAGATAGGCCAAATACCACTAGTTAAACAGACCAGTTTAACCACCACTAGTCTGTCTCCCGTTAGTTAAGGCAAGTTCAACAAATACTGTCAGTATAGCTGGAGCCTTACTTGTGTTTCATAGGAGGGAGCCCATGGCGCTCTTCGGAAACACATGTCCTTACTCTTCTCGATCTTTCTCCTTGAATTAAGAAAGATCTGTCAATAATTCTGAGGTGAAAATGGTCCCTTTACAATTTCAAGGATTAGCTCACTTCACTGACCCATCCCCAAATCACCAAAGGTGACATGATGCTGAAGAGTGTTTTGGGACCATCCCTCAAACGTTGAGAAATGAGGAGTACGTGTACTAGCTTTCAGGATGGAGCAGTGCTTGTCTACCTGGGCTGCGTTTTAGAATCACTTAGGGAGGCTGTACCAATCCCCAAGTCCAGGATACACCTCAGACCAATTATATCACATCTCTGGGGTTCTGATTCCTTAGGTGATTCCATCGAGCACCAAGGTTGACAAAGACTGTAGTAGCTATTTGAGAAATTGATTTCTTGGCAGAGTCATCCCCACTAGGCGGCACTTTGAAGTAAGGTAAATGCCCTAACACTGACAAGAAATAACATTGTCCCATGACATAGTATAAAGCGGGAAAACAGAGACTGGCCATGAATGTCACTGGCAGATTCATTTGGTGTCAGTCTATGATTACAGGCTTGTCCATTGCTACCTCAGCAGTGAGCATTAATTCTATTTCAGACATTTGTGGGAGAAGTCGAAGGTAAAATGTTATTTATCTGTTCGTGATTTTTCTATATCCAGAAGAATACTGTTTGGGAGGAAGAGGACTCTAATCTAGGAAGCGAATAACTAAGATTGGCACCCAGTTGAATTCTAAAAGCTTTAGGCAAACTCATACGCACCTTTAAGAAGAAAGCCATTATTTGGCATTTACAAAATGTGACAGGTCAGAAAATGGAGCAAGATGACTCTACCTGTAGTAAGGGCCTTTTTAATACAAGAGGGCAGGGGTTGCCATGGATTCAAAACAAAATCTTTCCATCCCCCATAGGTGTGTGATTAGAATGTTGAACGCCTTCTTTTTCCGATATTGTATTAAGAATATTTTCAAAGATACAGAAAAGTAGAAAGAGTTGGAGAGTAAACACCCATATACCCATGGCCTACAGCAGGGGTCAGCAGATTTTTCTGGAAAAGGGCAGAATCAATAATATAGGCTTTGTGAGTCAAAAAGCAAAATCAAGCTACTATACTCACTAAAAGGCTAGTATTGTTGACATATTACATTGAATCATGTTTAAAACACTCTTAGCGTGTAGGTGATACAGAAATAAGCAGTGGGCTGGATTTGGCCCATAGGGACTGACCCGACGTAAAGTTCGATTGACATTTTGTTCTCTTTGCTTTGTCACATAGCTAGCCAGCTTTCTGTCTCTATCTTGGACATCTTTCAATAGTCAAAAGTTAACAGTTAAGATCGGTAGATACATATCTCTTTTCAACACAACAGAGAGGAATGAGAACAGGATAAAATGCCATAGATAAAATCCGACCCTGAAATTACTTATTCACTCCTCATTATGACCTTATTCTAGGAATACTTAAAATTTTCTGTGCATTGAATTGTTTCAAGCATCTATTAACATGATATAAAATTGTGTTAATATTAATTCTGTTCATATAAAATTACAGCTCAATAAGAAATGAAAGAAGCCTCCCTTCCAGTGCTTCAGTGAATCTAAGCTTGCAAAATTACTTATTTTGCAATTAGTTATTTCCCAGCCGTGGCATGGAGGTGGCTCATTCCCCCTTGTTCTCGTCCTCTGTTGCAGATAAAGACCATTCTGAGTGGCTTTATCATCAGGGGCTACTTAGGCAAGTGGACCCTGCTGATCAAGACTGTCACCCTGGTGCTGGTAGTGTCCTCGGGTCTGAGCCTTGGGAAAGAAGGGCCACTGGTACACGTGGCTTGTTGCTGTGGCAACTTCTTCAGCAGCCTCTTCTCCAAGTACAGCAAGAATGAGGGCAAGAGGCGCGAGGTGAGCAGGCTCAGCATCTGTCTTCTAAAAGGTGTCCTCCAGTGTCACCCACACACACTCGTTCTCGTGAAAGGCGTCGGGCCTTACTCAGAACTCTCTGCCTTGCAGGTGCTCTCAGCCGCAGCTGCTGCCGGAGTCTCCGTGGCCTTTGGTGCTCCCATCGGAGGCGTGCTTTTCAGTCTAGAAGAGGTGAGCCTGGGCGCTTTGGTGGCTGAGGAGCATGTGGATGGGTAGCCCACCAGCAGGCCTCCATCTCTGGCTCTGCGAGGACTAGACTTAGGAGCACTGAGCGAGGTCCCCACAGCTCATTAAGGAGCCATGTTTCCACTGCTCCATATCTGTTTTCAAGTATCATTTTTAAAATCGCCGATAGGATTTTTAGGGGAGATCTTCAGTCTCCTTTCTTTCTCGTAACGAACTCGTTACGCATTTTTGTTTTTGCTGACCCAAATGGATCTATTCCAAAAGTCGGCCAAAGTGTTCTGAAAAGTGCCACATAGTCAATATTTTAGGCTTTGTGTGTCTTCCTGTCTCTGTCACAGCAGCTTACCTCTGCTGCAGACAGCGCACACGTGACTGGGTGTGGCTGTATTCCAATAAAACTTTCCTTATGCGTGCTGGTTTGAATTTTCTATAATTTTCACATGTCACAAAACTGTTCTTCTTTTGCATAGTTCACATGCCACAAAATAGTGTTTTCCCCTGCAGCTGTTTAAAAATGTAAAGATCATTCTTAACTCATGTGCCATATGGGTACATTTGCTGTCCAAGCTTTTCCAACCCTTGATCTAGTCTGTTGTCTAGAGAACAAAAATGTAGAGGTGTATTTGCTTTTAGCCTGATCTCTCTGCCGTAAACAGCATTATGATGAAATATTTCCCTGTCTCTTTAAAAAAGTAGCTCAAACACACGTTGCCTGGGACCCATTCCACTTTTAGACATAGAGTCCCTTAAATATCTTGGTTGGTGTATTCGGGTCATAATTAAACCTAGATTGAGGAAGTGGGTACCGTCCATCTTTGGGCTTGAGTGTGACTTTCACGCCAGGCGCCAGTGGCGGCTGCTGATCAGTGGAGCTGGGGCTCAGGGCAGCCCTTCCCCCAGCCAGCCTCTAATTTTCTCCTTGTTTGCCCAGGTCAGTTACTACTTTCCCCTGAAGACCCTGTGGAGGTCCTTTTTCGCAGCCCTGGTGGCGGCTTTCACATTGCGATCCATCAACCCCTTTGGGAACAGCCGCCTGGTTCTCTTTTACGTGGAATATCACACGCCCTGGTATATGGCCGAGCTCTTCCCCTTCATCCTGCTGGGGGTCTTCGGAGGCCTGTGGGGAACCCTCTTCATCCGTTGCAACATCGCCTGGTGCAGGAGGCGTAAAACCACCAAGCTGGGGAAGTACCCCGTGCTGGAGGTCATCGTGGTGACTGCTATCACCGCCATCATCGCCTACCCCAACCCCTACACGCGCCGGAGCACGAGCGAGCTCATTTCTGAGCTGTTCAATGACTGTGGGGCCCTCGAGTCCTCCCAGCTCTGTGACTACATCAACGACCCCAACATGACCCGGCCCGTGGATGACATTCCCGATCGGCCGGCCGGTTTCGGGGTGTACACGGCCATGTGGCAGCTGGCCCTGGCACTGATCTTCAAAATCGTCATTACCATATTTACTTTTGGCATGAAGGTAAGCGAAGGGAAAGGAAGATGTCGCGAGGAAAGTGAAATTGATCTTTATTGGATGTTGTCTTGTGCTAGGCACTGGACATTCATTCTGTCAATCAACAAGAACCAATGCTTTCGATAAAGAGCATGCCTATGAAATAGAGATTTTAATCCCATGTTACAAAGCAAGAAGCCAGGGCTCAGATACATCATTCATATAGAGATGTGTACAGCTTGGTGAACTTTCACAAAACACACGCTTGTGTAACCAGCACCCAGGACCAGAAGCAGAATGTTGAGAATCTTCCAGAAGTCCTGTTGTGTTCCATTACTATTGCTTTGTGGGTGGTCCTTTTTATGATTTGTTTTTTTTAAAAAAAAGTCTAAGAAACTGTGCATAGAGTTTACACTTGGGTGCATACTGGTCAAGCACAAACCTGAATTTTTGTCTTGAGAACAAGGGTGGCTGGACTTTATTACACATCTGACTGTCTCTGATTTATCACCTCCTAACAAAGGGATTTCGTTTCATGTCTGATTTAGCAGTATCTTTTAGTGCCTGCTGGGAGAAGTCAGCTTTGAAGTTACAGGGGATTAAGTGGCTACGGGATAAGGGGCAGCTCAGAAAGGAACAATTTCCTCAGGAATGTCCCAACCTCTAGAAATCACACTGACCAGACTTACCTGGAATTTGCTTAAAGATCCACGTTCACCCTGAGCGTGACAACACTTAGGGTCGCAGCCATGTGCGATCTCCATGCACACAGGGTCAGGCGTGTCTTGTAGCACTCTGATCGTTAGACAAATTAAAATATATTTACTTTTGTAAGATGTATTTTCACATAGCAAAATGTAAAACACACCATTACCAAGATCTTTTCGTTTACATCGTCTATTTCTTGGCTGCCTCTAACCTGGCTCGAAACTATTCAGGATACTTTTCAGAAAAAGTACTTTGTAGGAGGAGGGAAGGACCACCGCCCTGCCATCCCTCTCTGGTAGATGCTCAGCCACTGTATATTCAAGAGGGTGATAAACCCAGGGAAAGCTTTTTGGAAAACTCAGGACAGCAGCACTGATGCTTCCAGCTTCTTTACTTTACCTGTGAACACTTGCAGGCCCTTTTTTTTCATTTTCACGCTGCGACTTGACATTTAATTTTAAAAGCTAATCTGAATGACACGCAAGAGAAGCAAGGAAGTGCTGAGTATCTCAAGTGACAGATGCTCACTTTGAATGTTATTTGCAGCGGGGCTTATCATTCTTTAATCCACAGCAGGCAGAGCAGGCCAGCTTTTGAAGGCGAGGAAATGCAAGTAGAAAATTGCTTTCTCTCTGTCACAGTAGATACGACTGACTACTAAGCAGGTGAAGTCACTCGTCCCACCTTTGCTCAGTGGACCTATTTTGAAGCGTTGCACTTCTGTAGACGGCAGCAGAATGCAAGCATGTGTGTGTGGGGAGGGGGTGGGAATTCAGGCTTCTTCCCTCATGCTGCTTTCCTCTGTGTGCTCCTTGGAGATCCCATCGGGCCTGTTCATCCCCAGCATGGCCGTGGGAGCGATGGCGGGCAGGATGGTTGGAATCGGCGTGGAGCAGCTGGCTTATCATCACCACGACTGGATCATCTTCCGAAACTGGTGCAGGCCCGGAGCAGACTGTGTCACCCCAGGACTTTATGCGATGGTGGGAGCTGCAGCCTGCCTAGGTACAGCCACAGGTGGGGTAAGGTGGGTGGGGGTGGGGGGATGCAAGGAAAGGTGAGACAGACTGACCACAAAGGCCGATCTGGTTAAAGAGCCGACAACAAGGAAGACACGAGCACTTGCATGCTCAGGATAGGCGAGGTGGTGCTGCTGTAACAAGTAAACGCCTAAATCTCGGTGGCTGAACACACCAAGGTTTATATCTCGCTGTGGGATGATGTCAATCCTCATTATTTGTGGATCGCGTATTTGGGAATTTGTCTCCTTGCTGAAATTTGTTTGTAACCCCTAAATCAGTCCTCATGGGGCTCTCACGGTCATTCTCGGTCATGTACAGAGCAGTGGAAAATTGGAGTTGTCTAACGCGCGCTTACATTCACATCTGAGATTGATCAAGGTGAAGGTCCACCTTCTCAATTCAGCTCTCAACTGTACACAAGTGTACTTTTCGTGCTCTATTTAGAGCCATGTGTTTTGCACTTTTGTGCTTTTTATTAATGATTTTGCTGTTTACAATGGCCCCCAAGCGTAGTGCTGAAATGCTTTCTGGTGTGTCTAAGTGCAGGAAGGCTGGGATATGCCCCAGGGAGAAAATGCGTGTGTTGGAGAATCTTCCCTCAGCATGAGTTATGTGCTTTTGGCCCTGAGCTCGATGCGAATGAGTCAGCTTCGTATGTTAAGTAAGGTGTCTTTAAACAGAAACATACAGAACATAAGGTTGTGTATTAATTGGCTGACAAAACTGAGCAGAGGCTCTCAGAAATGTTGTATTTCTCCTAAGGCAGTGATTCAGGATTCACTAATTCAGTTTTTGCGGTGACTTTGTAGAATGTAACTCCCACAAATAATGATAGTCGACTCTGTGCGTGCGTGTGTGCGTGCGTGCGTGCATGTGTGTGTGTTTTAGAAGAGGGCTTCTCTCCACTCAGTCATTCAGGGACCAAGGCTGACAGTGTCTCCACCGTCTTGCAGCTGTGGTGTCTAGAATAGTGGAATAGTGGTTTTCAACGTGGAGTAATTAATTGTGCCTCTCAGGAGTACTGGACGTTGGAGGAGCCATTTTTGGCTATTACACATGGGGGAAGGGATGCTACTGGCATCTGGTGGATGAGGACCAGGGATGCTGTGAGCATCCTGCAGTGCACAGCACAGCTCCCACAGCAAAGAACAGTCTTTCCTCAACTGTTCCTAGCGCCGAGGTTGAGAAACCCCAGTTTAAGCTCATTGGAAAACTGGGAGTTGTTATGGATTCTCTCTTTGAGTACCAAGGGACACAAGGGTCCCTCTGCTGTCCATAGCCCCTAAGAATCTCTGCAGTTTCCAGCTTATGAGGTTGCGGAGGAGAGCCATACTTACTGCCAGAAACCTGCACAGACCATGTAGGATCCATTCGGTCACCAAAAAGCACGGTATTGTCCTAGATGAATAGGCAACCCAGTTGTCCCTCACTGGAGAAGAGCCCTCCAGTCAGATGCGACTGTGTTTAACGAGTCTGGCCTCAGTTACAGAGGTCCGAGCATGGGAGACATGTAGGACCGATGTCACCTTAGAAATCCTTCTATCAGGAGAGTTTATAGCCAGCTTGTCAGTTTCTACACTGTATGCTCTTGTGAGGGTCTGGGACTGAATTGCAGAATCTCACTCTTTTCTTCACTAGGTGGTGTCACCAGGATGACAGTGTCGTTGGTGGTCATCATGTTTGAATTAACCGGTGGTCTCGAGTACATCGTGCCCCTCATGGCAGCGGCTGTGACCAGCAAGTGGGTGGCCGATGCCTTCGGGAAAGAAGGCATCTACGAGGCTCACATCCACTTAAACGGGTACCCATTCCTGGATGTGAAGGATGAGTTCACCCACCGCACCCTGGCCACCGACGTCATGCGGCCGCGGCGGGGAGAGCCGCCGCTGTCGGTGCTCACGCAGGACAGCATGACCGTCGAGGACGTGGAGACGCTCATTAAGGAGACCGACTACAATGGCTTCCCCGTGGTGGTCTCCAGGGACTCCGAGCGCCTCATTGGATTTGCCCAGAGGAGGGAACTGATTCTTGCAATAAGTGAGTAAAGACAGGGAAGCTCATGCATTACTAAGAGACGCATGGCATCCTTGGTACCCAGCTAATTCTCAAAGAGGATAGAGATGCATGAAGGTCAGAGGACTTTCAGCCGGGGGTTCTCACACTTTAATGGATATCCGTGTCACCTGGGGATCTGGTTAAAATGCAGATTCTGGTTCAGGAGGTCTAGGGTGGGGCCCAAGTGTGCATTTCTCCCAAGTTCCCTGTTAATGCTGATGCTGCTGGTCTCCAAGTCACACTGTGAGAAGCAGTGTCTTGGGGGAGGCATTCTTGGCTAAAAGAGGACCGCCATGTTTTCAAGCACCCCTTGGGCCCCAGTCCTGCTAGGGGGCCAGCTGATGCTGCTGCTGCCTTTTAGGGAATTCATTGTTGGGTGAAGCTGAGCAGAAAGAGATGGGACGGTCTTGCCTGGCCCGGGCCAAGCTGGTCAGAGACAGACTTTCAGGCAGGCTAAGTCCTGAGATGCTAGCTTCTTCACGGCAGACTCATCTCTCGGCGTGCACAAGCCTTTCACTTTGCTTTAGGATGTTCCGTTCCGCCTGTTACAGGCCCATGTGGGTCCAGGAGCAGAAGTTATGTCACTTCCCGTGATGCTTTTCGTCTCTGTGCGCTAAGTGAAGTCAGTGAAGCTGAGGGGCATGCTGTTGAGTTGGGAGAGGACAGGGGACAATGCCCAGGTGCGGTACCCAGAAAACAGGCTGCTCAGGGAAGCAAGTGTGCAGGCCCCATCAGCCTAGGGGTGACTGCATTGGAAGGGGAGTGGGGTGCTGGAGGAAGAAGGATTCCAGAGATCATGGCCTGGATGTGAGTCGGAGGCCCGGGCCAGGAGGAGTAGGGAGCCTCGAGGGGCTCCCTCCGGTGGAATCCTGCCGCGTGTCCCAATGCAGAGGGGGAGGGGATGAGCCAAACGCATCCTCAGCGCATCGCAAACGCGAATGCCATCCCACTCACGTCCCTGCCCTGTGACCTGCATCTATCCCAGCATCTCATGGAAGGCCGGGGCCTGTGATGCGGCTGAGGTGTGCACTTGATGGTTGTATTACATATCTCATCTCCCAGAGGGTTTAAGAAGTTTGCCAGTGGGACTCACCCGGGTATGATTGTGGAACGCCCTGCTGGGAATGCACCTTCACCTGAGAGCACTTTGCTTCTCCCTGCCCTTTGTTAACTATCTCTTAGGCCAGAGGTCCCCAACCTTTTGGCCCCAGGAGCTGGTGCTCCTATGAGAATCTAACGCCTGATGATCTGAGGCGGAGCTGAGGCGGTGATGCTGGCTCTGGGGAGCGGCTGCAGATACAGATGAAGCTTCGCTCCCTCGTCAGCCACTCACCTCCTGTACCAGTTCCTAACAGGCCATGGACTGGTACCGGTCTGTAGCCCAGGGTTTAGGGACCCCTGTCTTACGCTCTCCCTTTGAATTTCTAAAATCCCCTTGCATGTTAAATAGCTCTGAAAATGTCTATAAGAGTATCTTCATCAAAGGCTTTATAAAAATAAGTTTAGATAAGCTATATCCTCTAATTTTAGGTTGTTGTTCAAAGAGGCTTACCTCCCCCAAAGCAACAACTGATTTTATATTTTAGATACGATAGCACATTTGTGCTTAAGTGCTCTGTGATGCTCTGTGTTATTATAGGTCCTGTCATTTAACAGACAGGTGCCTTTAGGCATAAATATGGCCTTGTAAAAATGAGGGTTTTTTTTTAACGCTGTATACATAGAGTTGGGTTTGTTTTAAAATAATGTAATCAGCAGCCTTTAACATTTTTCTTCAATCCCTAAAATCATGTAAGCAAAGGTTGAAATGTAAAAACGAAAGTAATAAATGTCACAGAATCCATTACCTGTTGTGTGGTTCCAGGAACACCTGCTGAAACATAGTTTACTAATTTTGCTGAAAGCCATTACTGTAATCAAGTGGGAAGCGGCAATTGTCATCAGCTGGTTAGAGAAGAAATTTAAGCTTGCCAACCGAGCACGCTCCTAAAAGCTATGCTGGGAATGTCTGAAGAGGCAACACACAGTGTAAATAATACCTATATGCTTTCAATCAGACTGATCATCATATAGAAGCGGCTATTTACATGGTTTGTGGAAAGGCAAAGAGCGTTTCACCCAGCAATCAGAAAACCTGTTTTCCTGGGCTGTGGAACCGGAAGAGCCTTTCTACTCTGGTAGAAAAATTTATGACCTGTATTTGCGGAATTATATGCCCTTTCACGAATAGAGAAATAGACATGAGCATTTAGCTGGTAACGATCTCATGCCAATTTCATTTGCAGGGGAATTAGGAGCAAAGATTATAGGTGGACAGATCTGAGATACTTTGGGGAAGAAAAGAATGGGAAATGAGGCCAATGAGGATTTTTCTTAACACGTCACATTTAAAATGGTGGCAGCTGCTCACATGATACGGAAAATGTGTTGTTATTTTCAATTCCTCTTTGGAATGCCAAACCATAGCCATTGTCTTTGTTTGAGAACGATTAGTTGGCCCCACCTGGGAATACGGCCTCTTCACCATCACACACGCGGGCTGTATGTGACCCTTGTTGAAATTCCTGGTAAATGGGACTACCTCTTGATGCTCCTTGCAAATAAGAGGCTCTTTCTGTGCTCAGCAGGGCTCAGGCTCTTCCAGTCTTGAATTGTTCAATTAGCAAGGTTGGGTTCAGAGAGGACTCAGTGGGAAGCTGCAAAGATGATTAGAGGGATGGAAAGTTAGAGCTCTGGGCAAGAGTTAAAGGAACTCTCATTTCTTTTGTTGGTGGATGATTTAATGATGATTCTCCAGCATGTTGAAGATGCTTATTTGCAGAAAGGCATCTACATCCAGGACTGAACAAGAAGATAGTGTTCGATCTGTCGCCTGGGCTACTTAGGGATAAAGAGGCTTCTTCCTGGGAAGGAATAGGCCATGGAGAGCAGTGGTGTCATCTGCTTCTTTCTGCTGGGGTTAAAACATACATAGGGACTGCTCCATGTCTTGTCTTGGTAAACTATAACTTGTCTAAAATAATGTGCCTTTTTTTCTAAGTAGTTTTTACTTTTAAAAAAATCATATCAGCTTTGTACTGACCACCACTATAGTTGCTTCCAATTTTCCATTTTAACCTTACTTGCTAATTACATCTGTTTTAAAAAAGCATTTTGAATGAAGAGGATGATAGAACATTACCTCCTTAAAAACATGGTTAGTCTAAAGTAGAGTTTTCTCAACTTTAATACCATTGATATTGGGCGGGGTCATTCTTTGTTGAGAGGGGCTGTCCTCTGCTCTGAGGGATATTGAGTAACACCCCCGGCCTCTACCCACTAGATGACAGTAGCAACCGCATCCCCCAGTTATGACAACCAAAAATGTCTCTAGATATTGCCAAATGTCCCCTGAGAGTGGGGGCAAAATAGCTCTCAATACAGAACCGTTGTTCTAAAGTCATTGTAATAGTTTACAGGATCAGTGGTTATTTCTACTCTTAAAATTTCTTGGCCTATCATAGTTTGTGAAATTCACTTTAGCAACCCTTTATTAATTAACCTCTCTGTACTTGGCATTATGATCATATTGCTGCTAGAAAATCGAATGTCACATTGAGTGACTTTAGCAAGTGCTCATAAAATGTACATCATTTTTCAGAAGCTTTGGCCACTGATGCTAGTTCTGGTAGAATGTACAAAAAACCTATATTCGAGACAGTTATAAAATAATTAAAATGAGTTTATTACATTATTTTAAAGTGAAAGCAATACATACTCATAGAAATCAGAAGGAAAAGGGCAAATATATATTAGGCATCGTTTAGGCACTGATGAGCAAGATTTCATGGCATTAGCTGCTGTTAGAATCAAGGCTTCTAACCCAATCATTCGATTTCAGAGGAAACATAAGCTCGTTATTTATTTCAACGAGTGCATTGACAGGTTTCTGAGTTGTATTTGGTTTTATAAGGAGTTCAGCAGCTCCATTGATCTGTTTGTGATTGAACTTTGTGGTTTGAGCCATTCCTGATGTTCAGTCTGATTGTTGAAAGAGATGGGATTCCCATTATGTGCGACCGTTCGAGAGTCAACCGGTCTATGAAAATGAATAAATAAGTTCATTGTCGCCTCCTGCCTTAGTGATTCGAGACAGAATCATCTTGATTTAGGAGAGAAGTGTGCAGCGTGTATCATGTAGCATCCGCATTTGCAAACAGGTTATGCATCAGTGTTGTCTGGTATTAGCGGTTGAGTCCTATCCCATTTGATGTAACTAGATTTAACCTGACCCAAATAATGTACAGGCATTTGCCCGGCGGGCCCTTTGTTCTTCTTTTAAACAGAGACCCCTTTTCAAACTCAGCCTGACCCTGAATGCTGCCAGCTTTCCATTAGAGTGCTCTATTGCAATAAATGGCCTTAGAGCAGGCAGTTAGAATTTTATTTCTCAAAGAACAATGTAGGTGAATAGTGGTCTTTGAGAAGGCAAGCAATGGATTATAGAAACCAGGATCCATTTTAAGGCAAGCTTCGCCATACATTTTTCCTAACCTTTTCCCAGGAACCGAAAGAAAGATTAAAATTCCAACAGAAGGAAAATCGCCTTGGAGAAATATCTCGAGACTGATGGATTTATTTCACGTGTGACTTAAAATAGCCTGGGTTTCTAGTACTGCAGAAGACTGGCTTTCTAATGAGTTTCTGTTCCCCTACTTCTCTTTAGCTTTCTCTCACATGGCCTTGCCTATCAATAAAAATAGACCAATTGTTACCATAAAAATTTTACTACCTTTCTTAGAGAAATCCACAAAATGGCCCATTTTTAAGAAAGGAGATCCAAGGGGTGGGGGATGCAGCTCCTCTAAGGTTATTTCTTGGGTCTCAAGGGTCATATTTGGGATCAAGCTGTATTTCTGGGCTGGGAGCCTGCGATGGCCCTATTAGTTTCCTGTTCATTTCAGGATTCCTGATGCCACGTGGGCCGATTATAAGTTAGTTTGTAAAATCAATAATAGGGTCACTGTGCAGCTACTGAGTGAGGTTTCTCGTCCCATCAAACTTCAGCCCTTGATGAGAGGGAGACGTGTGAGGAAGGCAAGGGTGGACGGCCCTGGGCCTTCTGGGTGCCCGGGTGTCCGGGGGAAGCAGTGCATCATGGTCAGGCCTACCTTGAACCACTTTGGCCATGGATGAGCGGGTCACAGCACAAAGGTCCTTGCCCAGCATCAGCTCGAGAGAGATGCCAATTTCAGAGATGTCTGGGCAAAGCCCCTCATTAAGAATGTGCAGTTTGCCTTCTGAGGCCCTTTTCTGTGGGATTCTAGGGTGCGGGGGAAGGGACGACGTGTGTTCCTGTGGGTTTGGGGGAGGGGGAGTGGTCAGCAAGGGGTGTTCGTGTGGCTCATGCTTCTGCCCGCCCATTCTAGAGAATGCCAGGCAGAGACAGGAGGGCATCGTGAGCAATTCCATCATGTACTTCACGGAGGATCCCCCCGAGCTGCCGGCCAACAGCCCGCACCCCTTAAAGCTGCGACGCGTCCTGAACCTGAGCCCGTTCACGGTCACGGACCACACCCCTATGGAGACGGTGGTGGACATCTTCCGGAAACTGGGGCTCCGGCAGTGTCTGGTGACACGGAGTGGGTGAGTGGCCAGACGAGTGTTGATGGAATGTGTGCTGTGGCCAGACTCTGGCAAGAAGAAGATGAACAAGGCATGGTCCCAGGGGACTCAAGGACTGGTACTTGGTAGAGGATGGCAATAAGTGTGGCGAGGGCATTGAGAAGGAAGTGACTGGCAGCTGTGGGGATTTAAGGCCGGGGCCAGTGCAGCCCAGGAAGGTGAGAGAAGCTTCCAGGTGGGGCTGCTGTCTGGCCGGAGCCTGCAGGTGGAGCCGCAAAGGGGAGGAGCCAAAGGAGAGGGCTCGGGGTTGTGGTTCCACAGCCCAGGCTCAGAGAGAAGGTGCAGCTTGTTTTGCAACGTGGCATGCCTTCCTCAAAATCATGTCCCTGCAAATATGAGCAATGAGAACAACAGGGCTTGTGAAAAAAATAGCGTTAGGGGCATAATACTCAAAAGCTTCATCAGTGACACATTAAAAGAAAGAGACAAGAAGCTAATAAAAACGATAGTAGCATTTTAGACACGTTAGATAGTTAAGAAATATATCACTAGGACGAGACATATGTCACTTCACCTCGAGAAAGCCCCGAGGTTGGCTCGTGGACGCGGGTGGTGCGAGGGCCGCAGCACGCAAGCGTTTTGTGTATTCCTGTGCCTCTGGGCTCAGCCGGGTTCAGTTTTCTGTATCCACCTGGAGGTGCTCGTGGAAAAAATCACCAGAAGCAAATGTGACGTTCACATGATGCTCAGATCGTCCCCTTCACGTTTTCAACACAAATGTCATCAGAGAGCTGAGCCATGTGGGGGCCCCTCACACAAAGCAATATTATTTTTGCTTTCTGTTATCGCAGACCAAGAAAGCAGCACTGCAACGATCAAAGGGTCATGTTAGCATGAGGGGTGCCATGCTTCAAGGGCCGTCCTTTAGGCTCACAGGTGCACCCCCAATTTCATGGCCCAGAAGCGTGAGAAGAAGAAGAGATTGGCTAAGTCAGGGCAGCGTGGACGCTCACTCGTCTGCCCAGTTTATTCCTTTATAGGCTGGGGACAGAAGGCGTGGCCTGGATGGGTTGTGACAGTGGTAACTGAATTTAGTTTAGGTCTTTATAGAGTCCAGAGGCTTCACGCTAACGTAGTTAACATTTACAGAGCCAGCCCCCTCCAGTCTAACCCAGCATTTCTCAACCTGGGTGTTTGTGTCCCCCAGAGAGTTTGGGTGTCACAAATGAGGAGAGGGTGTGCTGCTGGCATCTAGCGCGTAGAGGCCAGGGATACTGCTTAACACCCTACAATGCACGGGACAGCCCCCATCGCAACAGAGAATCTTCTGGCCCAAAATGTCGCTAATGCTGCAATTGAGTGACCCTGGGCTGGATGCCTGTGAATGGCCAAATGGGCTGTCCTTACTCACTCGGCTTTCTTCCCACTGTCCTGGTAATGGCAGCGCGGGGCTCTGCAAGGGGTTGGATTTGTACGGTGACCCAGAGAACTTGAAGCTGACAGGACAAGTGTCCTCAGCTCTGACTGCTGCCGGGAGGGGCATTCAGTATAAAACAAATAAATATTTGAAGCTCGAGATCATTTTCGCTGGTGACTTTTAAAGGAACTCAGTGGTTTGCAAAGTTGAGCGTGCATCAGAATCCCGGGAGATTAAACCTGCAGGTGAAAGTCAGAGTGCCAGGCCCCTGTGCAGGCATCGATTATTCAGGTCTGGGGAGCCTGAGCATGTATATTTCTAACAAGCTCCCAGGGGCTGCTGCCGGTCAGGGACCCTCCTTTGGAAGATGCTGAAGCCCATTTAGGTACTTGAATTTCCAGTGCTTGGCATCCACACCGCTGTGATCACCGTGTCGTCTCAAGTGGATCACAGTTGCTCTTTTCCTTTAAAATAATAATCCAGTGTCAGTTATCATTGGAATTTCCAGTTCTGGCAGGAAATTCTGCCCTTAATGCCCACCTGCTCACAGCTCACAGCGGCCCGTGAGGTTTTGCTGTGAATATCTGGGTGCCGAAATTGGCTTCGAATGTTGTG
>PVKZ01004397.1:0-85228 GCA_004027375.1 Macroglossus sobrinus
TGGTAAGGGCTCTCTGTTCGTTTCCTGAGGGTTTGGGGTCAAGCAGCCTGTTTGCCAGGGGTGGGCGGGTGAGAGCCGCGGAAAGGGGCGGCGTGGCTGGACCGGACGGTACCCTCGAGGCTGCTTACCGAGCCTGGGGCCTGCAAGGACGCGGCCGGGCGCCTGACCGTCAGGCGGGGCACGAAGCCTCCCGGCCTCGTCGTGGGGACACCCGGGGCGGGGGGCGTGGACTGCAGAGGGAGGCCGGCAGGCCGGGAGGAGGCAGGTGCGGGGGCGACCAGGCTTGGTCCAGAAGGTGAACATGGCAGGTAATGGGGACCCAAGGCTGCTGGGGGCAGGGGGACACACCACGCCTGGTCGCTGTGAAGGCTGGGGTCTGGCAGGGCTGCTTTTCCCCACGACGCTCCCCAGGGGCCAGAACCCAGGGCGTGGGGCCCGTGGTGTCCGGCGGGGCTGTTCTCGGGACGGACGCTCGGTGCGCGAGCGAGAACATGCGACCACGGCGGCTGCAGGGCCGGCGGGCACCCCGTCGCTCACACCCACGGCAGGCGGCGAGCATGGCGGGCTGCGTGGGGACAGGCCGCACGCTCCGCCAGACGAGGGAACCGAGGCCTGGGGGAGGTAGGGACCCGCGCGAGCCCCGGAGTGAGTGGGGGCAGAGCGGAGACCAGGGCTACGCCGTGGACGCTGCGTAACCGTCCACCACGGATGCCACAGATGTCACCCCTGGCGCTCAGCCCAGCTCCCGGCGTTGGCGGGAGCTCGATAAATGTTTGCGAACGAATGAACGAATGAATGAACGAATGAGTGCGTCCGTCCCACAGACCAGAATTCTCGGGGGCAAAGGGCATGGTCTGGGGTGGAGAGAAAGGACAGGGGCACGTAACAGGCACGTCCGGGCCAGGTGGTCGACCAGCACCCTTTATTCACGCCTCACAGCCGGGGCTCCCTGAGACCCGCACCCCGTGTCACAGCCGGGGCTCCCCGAGACCCGCACCCCGTGTCACAGCCGGGGTTCCCCAAAACCTGCACCCTGTGTCACAGCCAGGGCTCCTCGAGACCTGCACCCCGTGTCACAGCCGGGGCTCCCTGAAACCCACACCCCGTGTCACAGCCGGGGCTCCCTGAGACCGCACCTCGTGTCACAGCTGGGGGCTCCCCGAGACCCGCACCCCATGCATGTCCTCGGTGCCCCTCAGCGCTGCGCTGCAGTACAGTCTCCCGGTTCATCCCTCGCGGTGGCTTGTCCCCAGCGGGGCGGTCCAGCTCTCACCCTGGTCTTCTCGCCCTCCCATCCTCCCGCCTGAGGCCTACGCTAGGGGTCTGAGCCGCTGGCCTGGGCTTCGAGGCCCTGACGTGGCCGGGCCTCATCGCTCCCCTGTGTGGTCACCGGTGTGTCACACGCTCGGCGACCGAGCTGGGTCCTCACAGAAGCCCCAGGGGGTGGCATCGGTGCATGTCTGCCTGGGGACCGCCCTGCAGGGTGCAGGCGAACCCGTAGGCCAGGGCAGGGCCTCACACTTAGGACTCCTGACTGTAAGGACAGCGTAGCTAGGAAAAAGGGCCCCCACGTTCCGGAGCTGGGGGACCCCTACTCAGGTCCCAGCTGCGTGCGGGCGCGGGCCACGCTGTGGTCCTTTTGGAGTTGGAAGGCGAGGGGCTCCCCTTCCGGAGGGCAGCTGGGACGAGGGCACACCCCGAGGTGTGCCGGGCGCTGGGGACGAGGGCCAGCCAGCCCCTCGCGAGCAGCCGCCACCCTGGCCACCCTTTCCGGCCCCCCCTCCCCGAGTCCCGTCCCCCCCCCCACGCCAGCGGCCCAGCTGTTACCTGTCCGTGGCAGCCCAGGACGCGGCACCCTCGCCCCCGCGGCACACCTGCAGCCTCAGGGGCTTCTCCTCCTGCCGCCCGGGCTCTCGGCTTTCAGTCCCGGAGACGCGGGAGCTGCCGGACGCCAGGGAGGGCCCGGGGGCCCCGCGGCCGGGGGCCCCGCAGCGCAGGAGCCGCTGGTAGGCGGCACGGAAGTCCCGGTTCAGCGTGGCATACAGCACGGGGTTCAGGGCCGAGTTGGCGTAGCCCAGCCACAGCACCACGGCCTCGAAGGTCTCGTTGACGGCGTCGTCCCCTCTCAGCCCGCGGTACACGAAGGCGGTGAAGTAGGGGAACCAGCAGACCACGAAGGCCCCCATGACGGCGGCCAGCGTCACGGTGGCCTTGTGCTCCCGCAGGGTGGCCGCCCGCCAGGAGCTGCCGTGCGGGGCCCGCCGGGCCTGGCCCCGGGCGATCCTGAAGATGCGGTAGTAGGCGACGCCCATGACCAGCAGCGGCAGGTAGAAGGTGACCAGCCCGTCCACCAGGCCGTACACCAGGTTGACCTGCACCTTGCAGTGCGGGGCGGTGTCGTCGACGGGGGCGCGGGCCGTGTCCCTCCTGTTCCACCCCAGGTGGATGGACAGGAAGGACAGCGTGATGGACACGGCCCAGACGGAGGCGAGCGCGGCGGCCGCGCGCGCGGGGGTGACCAGCACGGGGTAGCGCAGCGGGGCCGTGACGGCGCAGTAGCGGTCCAGGCTGATCACGAACAGGTGGAGGATGGAGGCCGTGCACAGCATCACGTCCAGGCTGGTGTAGATGTCGCAGAAGGCCCGGCTGAAGGCCCAGCGGCAGGACAGCTGGTGCAGGGCGGAGAAGGGCAGCACCAGCAGGCCGAGCAGCAGGTCGGTGACGGCCAGGGACACGATGAAGCAGTTGGTCGGGCTGCGGAGCCGGCGGTTCAGGCCCACGGCCAGGCACACGACCACGTTGCCGGCGACGGTGACGAGGATGAGGGCCGTGAGCACCGCGCTGACGGCCACCTTGAAGGCGGCCGAGTCCAGACAGGCGGCCGAGGCCGTGTCGTTGGACGCCATCGTGGCTCTGGCCCTGCCCGCAGCCCCGGCCACCTCCCTCCCAGCCGCCCCGGGTCAGCCGCCCGGCTCCAGGCGGCCCCCGGAGCCCAGGGCAGTGTCCGGACGCGGGGAGGCCGCGGCGACCGGCTCGGTGCCGGTTTTCTAGACGTGACGACAGCAGTGTCCTCGGAGGCGTCGGGCATGGGCGTGTGGGGGGAAGAGGGGACTCTGGTGGCCCAAACCCCGGCCCTCAAACCGCGCCCCGCAGAGCCGGCTCCCTCCCGGGCCCACGCAGGTCTGGCACGGAGACGAGGCTTGGGGCCGTGAGTCTGGAGGCGGCCCTGCTGTCCTCCGGGGAGGGTCACGTGCAGATGTGGCCGCGTCTGTCTCCATAGCTGGCGGCCACTCCCATCCCCGTGGCGGGGTCCGGGGACGGCGGACAGCAGGGGCTGAAAATGCAAAGGTCCAGCATGAGCTCCCAAGGGACCTGACGCCCCACGGGTCCCCGGGAGGCATGGCCGCCTGGGCGCCTCTCCCTGGGCGGGACCCAGGCCCTCGGGACAGGCGTCGGGCGTCGGGTGCAGGGTCGGGGCTGCCCTGTCGTCGTGTGAGGTGCAGTCGGCGGGGCTGGCACCGAGGGCACCGGAGAAAGGAGGATCAGATAGACGCCAAGCTCCTCCCCGAACGGGGGCAGCGTCTGCTTACTGGCCACCGGCTCCCAAGCCTGGCCCCACAGGTGGGCTGAGGTAATGCGGACGGATAGAGTAGCAAAGGTACCGGGTTTTGCTGTGACAAAGTGCCGAGATCCCCGCCTGACACTGCCCTTTCACGAAACGTCGCCGCACTCTAAACCGGGGACCCACAGGCTTCCTCAGGCTTCCTCAGGGAAGGGCCCGGGAGCAGACACGCTCCGCCTGGCACTGCGCACGGGTCCCTGCTCAGCCCGGGCGTCGTCGTGGGGTAACGAGCACCTGCCAGGTGACACGCATGCGAGCCGGGGAGGGAGGGGGGCCGCGCTCCAGGTGACATGCCTCACGGGCGACACCGAAATTTGAATTCCAACCCAAGTTTCACGAGTCGCAGGATCATCTCCTTTAGATTTCTCACTCTTCAAAGCTATTTCTAAACTATTGACAAATGTAAAAGCCGGTTCTGAGTGCCAGGGCTGCACGGAGCCAGCAGGGGGCCAGGCTTCCTGGGAGCTCAGTCTGCAGACCACGCCCCAGCCCACCTGTGCTCTCCACCTCCCGTTTGGCAGCAGGTGTGGTCCCGCCTCCAGGTGGGCTGGCTCAGGACTCAGAACCTGACACACACAGTCCATGGGGGACGCAGGGCCTGCCCAGGTTCATTCTGTCATCCTGTATCACCCAGGTGGTGTCCAGTCCCTTCCTCCCCCTCCCCCTTCCTTCCTCCCCGCCCCCCGTCTGCCCCCTGCGAACATCACTGCCACAGAACGGCCGCACACAGAGCCCCCTGGCCCGCCCTCCGAGACGCACTCCCAGTGGTGGCGCTCTGTGGTCCCCGCTGATACAGAGCAAGCCCTGGGCTGCCCGATTCCTGGACGCTGTCTCTGGGGCTGACCCCGGTTTGGCGGAGAACAGCCGGCACCGGCCATCCCCTGGGGTCTGGGCGTAGGCAGAAATCCGGTCGCTCTCAGGAGCACGCTGACCACCACGTGACGTGAGTGAAGCTTCCCCCCGACCCCCGGGCTCCCGCCTGGGGCGGTCCCACAACCCAGACGTGAGAACGAGCATCATTCGGTCGTAACCACGGCGCCGATGCGGGCATCACGGCTCCCGGCCCCCCTCTCTGCCCTTCCCGCCTCGCTCGGCACCCTCCGGCCTCGCGAGCGGCACCTCTGGGTGTTATTTTTAGCAGGTCTTTTCATGACATAAATAGCCCAAACAGCATGGCTGTCTCCGCCACACTTAATTAGCCTCGGAGATGGTAGCGGCGTGAGAATCTTCCCTTCTCATCAACATGCTCTGAGTTTCCTCAACGGCCTGGTGTACAGGTGTTTTGGAATTAAACAGATATTTTAGTTCATGTTCAGGGGTTTTCAAATCTGAACGAACCAGCCTCTCATGGAATTAGAAATTCATTCCTCCCTCTTCCTTCTCTCCCTCTCTCCTTCCTTCCTTCCTCCTTTCTTTCCCTTCCCTCCCTCTGCTCTATTCAGCACAAATATTTCTCTCACAGCCTCCCCTGTGCCACATGCTGTTGCACAGTGACAAATGGGACAGCTGTGTGGCTCCTCTTATCCAAGAGAACCACTTCTGTTGTGTTTCTGCTTCACAGCCCGGGTACCAGGAGGCCCAGGTGACCCTCTCTGCATGGAGCACAATCCATCCCCTACTCTGTAGACGGGATGACCGCCCCAGAGGACCACAGCGCCCCCAGCGTCACTGTCATTGTCACCATCATGACAGCTCACATGGAGGATGCTTTCCTGAACTTCCCTTTCAAACTCCCAAAGCGGTAATGTGCTTGTGGCAGGAAACCGAGTGTTACGAGGTCTACAGCCGGGGCCGACTGTTTGGGCCTCACGCGCCCAAAGCCCGCACGCACGGAGGTGCCCGGTGCCGACCGCGTGGCGTGCCGGAGACTTCCGTCCCCTCCGCGCGGGACGCCGCCTCACGCACAGCGTACACGTGACTCAGCGGCTCCCTCTCCTCAGTCTCCCTAAGAGGTCCCATCCCATAGGGGACACCCTTCTGGGTCACTCAGATCGCACCCACCCTCTGTCCTTCTCATCGGGAAGCGAAACCAAGTTCCCTTTCTGGTCTGAGGGACTCCGTGAAGGCTCCTTTGGTTGGGTTTCCCGCTCGGCCTGGGCCAGGAACCTGATTTTCCAGGGAATCATGGACACAGCAGGAAAAGGGAGGTGGCGTGTGCCGGGTGGCTCTGGCCGAGCCGGTGGGCGCTCCTGCGAGGTGGGGGCTGGAGCACGTTCTGCAAAAGTCGGCACTCGGAGGAGTGAAGGGAGCACGAGGGGTCGGCCTGCTCGAGGTGTCGTGGGCACTGAGCACACGCAGATCGTGGAGCGTGGGTTCGGGCGAGGACTCCCTTCTCCGCCCTCTGCCTCCCCTTCGCCCGCCCAGGGCGTCATCCCCGACTTCCGTCCGGCCTTCACCCCGCGTCCAACCCGTCCGCAAGGCTGGTGGCTTTGCCTCTGAGAGGCGCCCGTCTTGGGTGTGGCCACTCTCCTCGGCTGCTGCCACCTCCGGGTCCTGGCCCGAGCCAGCACGGTCTCTCGCCTGGACTCTGGTGGCCGCAGTCCACCCGCTGTCCTGCGCCCTGTCCTACACCCCCGCTTGGCTCGTCCAGCCCCGCGGGGCCTGCACCCCACCTCTCCGGGTACCCCGAGGCCTCCGTGGGTACCTGGCCACACCGACCCCGCTCTAGAGCCTCGGACACGCTGACACCCCATCTTGCCTGCGATCTGCCGCTGACCAGCGTACGAATGTCGGTTCTGCAGGGGGGGGGGGGCCCTCCCCGAACCTCCCCGAAGCAGCCCCTCCACCTCCGCCGCGTCCCTCCCCGGGGGCCCCCTGTGGAGCATGTCCTTGCTCGCCTGTCCGTCCGGGCGCCGTGAGCGCAGCCTCCACCCCGACGGGCACCCGATACTGGGTGCACATCAAAATAGTCGTGCCAACAGCACCGTGTTCCGTTTGCCGGGCCCTCAGAAGGTGCCGGAAGGTGCCAGGCGGTGCCAGGCGGTGTTCAGGGCACTTGGCATGCTTCGTCTCTTGCCACGGCCCCGTCACGCGGGCACCGTCACTCACGTCCGTTTCACTGATGGGGAAACGGAGGTTTATGTCTTCTGTGCCTTGGCCGGAGTCCACCACCGGCCGTGGGTTGGCCAGCGTGTGTGAGGGGGGGCCTGTGGAGGGGGTGCTCAGGGCAGGGCTTGGGCTGGGCCAAATGGAAGTTGTGTCTTGGCTCTTTGGGGGAAGGGGAGACCCTAGATCACCAACGTTTGCCTGGGGTGGGGGCAGGATGGAAAGGACACCGGACTGGGACCCAAACGGACCCTGAGTGTGAGTCCCTGGGGTGTGTGGCTCCCCAGTGCGCTGGGTTAGGTCTCATCCCTTCAGCTTCCCAGCAGAGAGGTGAGGAGAGGGGCTTAGCAACTCGAAGGTTCCTTCCAGAGACCACATGTGTGTGTGTGGGGGGAGAAGGGGGTGGGAGGGACGGCGTCACGAGACCCTGACATATGGAAACAGGAGGGCTCTGGATGGGAGCGAAACGCAGCGGTCACCTGGCCTTCAGGCACCCCTCCTACAGCAGCCCGGAGAGGCAGCCCCACGCTCCCCCTGCATACCTCCCTCGGTGGGGGGCTCCCTGTCTTCCAAAGTGTCTGTCAGTCAGTCACAGCCCCTTAAGGACCCGGTAGGTCCCTACGACACACTCTCTCTTTCGGAGGCTGCCCAGCGAATACATTGTGACACATGCGCGTTGCACAGGAAACAGAATCCGTATGTAGCTACTCGGCATAATGAGCTGCCACTGACTAGCCGTCGTCGGGTTACATTTGTTGTTGCCAATTAAACACGCATTCCTTGCCGTTGGGTGGTGTGCAGATAGTTCTGTAGGTTCCCAAAACGCTGAGCCCCCAGAGAACAAAGTCGGGGTCCCCTGTTCTGGGCGGCCCCTGAAGAGCCCCTTGCTTTCTGCGTTTTCACCTCCCTGGGGTAACGGCCCTCCGGCCCGCCACCAGGCTGTCACCATCACGGCCACCAGGGTCGTCATCCCGGCCCTCCTCACCGCTGCCGGTGCCCTCACCGTGATCACTGCCATCGCCACCACTAGCACCACTGCCACCTCCAGCAGCAGCAGCAGCCACCGCTGCCGCCACCCGCCCCAGGCACGAGCACTGCCCCCATGGACACCATGGCTCCCTTCCTGTCTGTTCTTTCCCGCGACCTCGGCCCAGGAGGGTGTTGCCCTGCCAGCAAGGCACGGCTTGCTCCTGCCGGCCAAAGTCCTCAGCCTTCGGGTCACCTTGTCACCCTAACGATATCGGCAGCCAACACCCAGCGTTTGCCAGGAACCTTCGTGCATGCTGATTACCTTACGTAACCCCCGCCCCGTCCATGGCCCCTCCACGTGCCCGCGAGCTCGTCTGGAATCTTACAAGGGGGACTCCGTGCAGCAGTCCGCGCACCCCCTGGCACCCCGTCTTGCGAATGTGGCTCGGAGAGGTCCAGCGCCCAGGCTGAGGCCACACGGCCGGTCGCAGTGGGGAGAGGCGTCTCCCATCCACCGCCCAGCAGCCCGCCGGGCCCACAGCCCGGGTCTCCCACACCTTCGTGTCCCACCCTCATGAGTTCCCCAAAACTTATAAAATAACGCCAGTGAGATTTCCTTTTACTTAACCATTTCTTTCCCCCTGAAAGTGATCGCGTGTGTACAAAAGGAGTTGCTTTATCGTTACAATCACCACGAGGCTCGCTTCCCCGGGACAGGTCACCCTGAAAACACCCAGCCCAGGATCATGCACGTGCCCACCTCTCTGCTTTCCTCATAGCTCCTGCTGTGGGAGGAGCCCCAACCACCCCCCAACCCTCACCCCACTATGCCCCCCATCCCCCACCTCCCACCCTCTAGCCCCGACCCCAGTCAGGAGGGCAGACGCGGCTGTGCTGGGGAGGGGGGTGTCCGAGACCCCCCCAAGCCCACCTTGGGGCGCCAGCCCCAGTCTTGGGGACCCTGAACCGTGTTGTGGGAAGGGGCCGGGAACCCCTGCGAGGCTCGGTTTTCCCGCCTGTGATACGGGGACGGTGAAGACATGGGCCTGGGGCGGGCGGTGCCTCGGTAAATGTCACCTTCCCCCACTCCCCACGGCCCCCCTCTGGTCTTGCCTCAGGAATGCTGGACTTCAGGCCGCCCCCCTCCTGTGAGAGAAGGCCCGAGGCCGCCGGGCAGGACCTGGGTGGGCGGCGAGCACGGGGACGGCTGGTGGGCAGCCCCGGACGGTCCGCAGGCCGTAGGGGACCGCGCTGGCTCTGAAGGCCGTCCCTCAAGCCCGCCACCGCCGGGCCGGCCACGAGGCCCCGGATGAGAAGGCGCCTCTCACAGCCCCCGCGCTGGGCCTGCCCCGGGCTCCGCGTCTCACCAGAGGCTCCTGTACCCGGCGACTTCCCGGGAGCCGGGAATAACGCTGCCAGCTGTGCCAGGGTGTCAGGAGGCTTATGGGGGGGTCAAGAGCAGGACGCTCCTGGAGCCAGCCGCCTGGGTTCCATTCCGGTCCCACTGTGGCCTCCGCGGTGGCCCGAGGGAGCAGCCGCTGGGCGTCTCGGCTCGATGAGCCTCGGCTGGGGGGACGGAGGTCGTGAGCGCCCCTGCCTTGCCTGACCGTGGTGAGGGACAGGTGGGCGCGTGGGCCTCAGGCCGGGCGCCTCCTGAGAGCCGCGTGGGCGTGAGCCGGCCACACGACGTGCACCCACTCAACACGGCGCCCCCCCTTCCTGCCGCTCCTGGTCCAGCTTCCTGTCCCCTCCTCCCGTCCCGCCCTCTGCGCTCCGGCCACCCAGAGTCTCACCCTTTCTCTCACTCTCCACGTGCTCAGGGCGGGTTCTGGGGTCAGAAGGTTTTTCTGAGAGTGGCCACGCCGTCTGGTCCTTGCTGGAGCTGTTGACAGTCCCCTCTGCTGCCTGGGAGGCTGGGAACCGGGTCAGGGCGGCCTCGCGCGCCTGCGGACTGTCCCCACGGGGCTGGGCCGGCCATAAGCAGCCAGCCGCTCTGCCCGCTCTGGTCCGTGACCAAGCTGGCTCCAGCCATGGCGCCAGGCCCACGCCCTCCTGGCAGCGCTGCCCCAGAGAAGCCAGTGTCAGAGAAGGGCGGAGTGGGAAGGACCCGGGAGAGGCGGCAGGGCGCCCCGTCTGGCTTCAGATGGGGCAGCTGGGGCCCGGGGAGGGGGCCGTGGCTTGCCCGGGCCCACACGGTGATGACCGGTGTAGTCACGTGTGGAGCCCAGTTCTTGCAGCTCTTAACAGATGCTCAAAAGGAACTTTCAGATGTGCTGGGGGGGGGGGTCATGGCCTTTGAGACTGAGATGACAGGGAGAGGCAGGCCCCGGAGAGGGCAGAGGACACCGCCCATGCGAAGGACTGGGGCGGGGACCAGCTCGCCGCTTTGGGGACAGACATTGTGTCCAGCGCAGTGTGGGAGAGGAGAGAAGAGGCGTGGGCAGGGCCCGATCGGGGACAGCGTCTGTGGGGTTTGCGTCGCAGTCTAAGTCAGGGAATGACACGACAGAAATTCTCAAAGGATGACTCCGATCTGAATAGACCGTCCTGCCAAGAAGATACAGAAACGGGCAACGGGCCCCCGGAAAGATGTTCAGATTCCTCAGCCGTCAGGAGCATGCAAAGCAAATACCGCGATGACACCACTTCACGCCCACTGGGGTGGCGAGGAGCCAAAAGCCGGAGAAGTAGCACGGACGAGGACGAGGACGAGGACGAGGACGAGGACGAGGACGAGGACGAGGACGAGGAGGGACGGGGGCCCGAACACCCTGCCGGCGGGAACGCGGAATGGCAGAGCTGCTTCGGAACGCCCCGGCAGCTCCTCAGAAGGTGAAACGTGGCATCATCACATGACCTCGTAGCTCTGCTCCTAGGCCGCCCACCCACGAGAAGCGAAAATATACGTCCTCGCAGATACCCACCCGCCGGCCTCCACAGCGGCGCTACTTACAAACACGCCAAGAGCAGAAGCAACCCAGATGTCCATCGCCCGACGGGCTGATGGCCTGTGGCCCCTCCACGCGGCGGGACGTCACTTTGGCCACAAAAAGGAATGAAGTAGTGACACATGCTCCAACACGGATGACCCTCGGAAACATCATGCTCAGTAGAACACGCCCGTCACAGAAGGCCGCACGGCGTACGGGTCTGTCGATTTGCTGCATCCAGGATGAGCACACGGGCAGAGACAGACACAGATGAGCGGGTGGTTGCCTAGCACCGGGCGCGGGAGAGGCGGGAGCGGCAGTCGGGGCGGGAGCGACAGCCCATGGGGCGATAGTCTAGCTCTGGCACTGGAAAGTGGTCGTGCTCCCCCAACTCTGGAAGTGACGGACGTGTGCACTCTAAATGGCATGTGAACGAGAGCTCTATAAAGCTTTTATGTTTGAAAAAGAGAGAGAGAGAGAGAGGCCACCGTGGGTGCTGCTGGGGCAGAGTGGACCCGGGCTTAGAGGGCCTGGCACCCAGGAAGGAGCCACCGGGGGAGTGTCTGGGGTGGCCTGGCACAGGCTGGTCCCTGCCCTGGGGCACCTGGCCCGCCCTACCCAGTGCCGCTGACCTTTTGGACGGTATAACTCTCTGTCGTGGGGGTGGGGGGCTGTCCTGTGCAAGGTGTGATGTTTAAGCAGCATCCCCGGACTCCACCCACTACGTGTCACCCTCCCCCCCAGTTGTGACAATCAAAAATACCTCCTGACATTGACAAAGGTCCCTGGGAAGCAAAAACCGTGCCCAGCTGAGAACCACAGTTCTAACCTCCCTCGCTCACGTGGCGAGTTCCAGCCATGTCTTTCTAGAACTATCTCCCGTAGCATCCCTCCCGGGGGGAACCTTCACCCTTCAGCCTCTGAAGTCACGTGGTTTCCTAAAGAACACTCCCATCAAAGTCCCGAGGACACTGTTGACACACCCCTCTGTGGAGGTGGCACCTTTGTACCCTGGGGTCCCCTGCATCCCGCACGGAGCCTGGAACTATAGAGGTCAGAGCTGAGCCAGCTCTTCACCAGGACGGGACAGCGGGCGGGGCAGAGAGCACTCACCGCCCGCCCCCCAGGGTCTCTGGTTGGAAGGGTGGGCTCTGGATTTCGATGGCCTGGGATTCAGTCGCGTGGGACACCAGGCTGGGCAAGTGGCTGAATGTATGTGGCTCTTGGTTCCTTTTCTGTAAAATGGGTATGGCTGCTCTCTACGTCACAGGGTTGTCGCGAGCACACAGTGAGAACACACCAGGTGCCAGATATTATTATATTAATGATTTAGCATCGCTCTTCCTTCTAAGGGGCCAGCTGGGCCTCAGCACAGAGGTGGCCCTGTTCCAACAAAGCATCCACGTGCCAGCCCCGTCCTGGGAGCTGGCCAGGAGGAGGCAGGGGTGGCGGGTTAGTTATAGCCTCCCCAGAAGCCAGACAGTTCTGTTCGCTGGTTATTAAAGTATTCGCTCAGTGTATCAAACCTGGAAAGTTCAGAAGGTATACGAGTCAGGGCACAAATCCCCCATGATGCCGCCACCCACTGGCCGACGCTGGTAATGCTCTTTGGCTAATTTTCTGCTCATCTTTTTCTGAGTGACTGACTGCCACCAGTTGGTGACCATGCCGTCCCCATGCATACGCACATGTCCCCATTCATTAAGCGCTGTCTGTTTTTAGCAGCCACGCGGCTCTAAATTTACTTAATGGGTCCCCTATTATGGGACACTCGGGCACTCTGCATCTTGATGAATATTCTGCATTTGGAAGAGCCTTGCTCATAGTCTGCTCATTTTGTTTGGATATCCGCCTCTTCTCTAAAAACATTTTTGGCAAAGGACCGTCCCTAGCCTTTCGGGACAGCCATTTTCCCACCAGCAAGGATTTCCTCTCCGAGGCCGAGCTAAATCCTTGGGATTGGGTCTTAATCCTATTTCCCCTTCTCCGGGGTGCCGGTGGAGATGGACCGCAGCTGGCCTCGTCTTCCCCCGGACGCCGCGCCGGGGAGGGTCGGTTCCGTGAGTCATCAGCCGAGGACGGAGAACAGGACGTGCCCGTGAAGGCAGCGGGGGCCGAGGTTCGTGCCGACGCGGTTACTGGGACAAGGTGGCAGAGGAAGGGACAGAAGAGGGTGGGACGGCATCGGCCTTCCGCGTGGTGGAGAGCGGTGGCCTTCCTGCCTTGCAGACCCCTGGAGAAACCCCCAGCCCTGCAGCCGGCCTTCAGCCTCACTGTGCCCAGCGGTTCTGCAGCCCCTTCCTGGTGCAGGTGGGACCAGAACCCCACGCCAACTGGGCTGGTCCCTACCCGGTGCCTAGCGCTACGTCAGACACCTTTCCCAGCCGTGCTTCGGGGCTGGAGCGGTACTTCTAGAAGCCGACCAGAGCCAGGCAGACCTGGGGCCAATGCAATAGAATGAGGACAGAGCATTTCTCCAGCACAGGCACGTCCTACCAGTGTGGCCCTGCAGAGGTCACGGGCCCCTTGTGAGCCCCGGTGTCCTTGTCTGCACGCTGGCGCCCAACGGCACCTGCTTCCCAGGGCTGTTGAGATGACCAGGGCCACTGCCGTCCACACAGCACAGCAGGACCGCACCGGGCAGGTGCTGGAGAAATGCTCTGTCCTCATTCTATTGCATTTCCACCCTCTCAGGGTCAGGGTCAGGGTCAGGGTCAGGGGGCAGGGGTCAGTTAGCAGGAATCCGGAACTTGGTGGTACTAGTTGGGGAACGGAGGCTCGCAGGGATAAAGCCAGGACGGAAAGAGTGGGTCTCACAGCTTGGAGGTCCTGGAGATCCATCAGGATGGTTTGGGGGGGCCCTCCCCCCAGCCCCCCAGGGCCCTGCCTCAGGCCCAGTGAGGCCCCTGACCATTTCTCTAGCAGAGGAGCCCAGAGGGGACCCTGCGGTGACAGGTGAGTTCCAGGGAAGCAGAAGGCTCCTGGAGCGGGGTCCCCCACCTTGGGGCGTGACAGCTGCCCTGCGGGGGACGCTGGAGCCCCCAGGCACTATCCTGTGCCGCCTCCCCATCCTCACAGCCATCTAGCGAGCCACTTTCGGGGGAGGAAGCTGAGGCTCGCTCAAGGTCAGCTGCACGATTTAAACAGAAGAACAGGAATTCCTCGCGGCAGCCACTTTTCGGGGCTGACCCCAAAGGCGAATCGCTCACCCGGCTGCTCACCCAGGACTCCCGCGGGGCGGGGCGAGCGCCGCGGTGCTCGCCCCCCGGGCGTCGGGCATGGGGGCGACCCGGGAGGACCAAGGCCCCCCACGCGAGGAGCTGGGGGTCCCTCCGGCCCCGGCCCCGCCCCGCCCCGCCCCCCGCGGGCTTTCCTTAAGCAGAAAGCCGCTCCACGCTCCAACGCCTCCGCCCAGACCAGGCGACACCCCAGGGGCTGTATCCCCGCAAGTGGACTTGGCAGAGCCACCCCCAGAGGGGACACACGCCCGACCCTGCGCCCCCAGCGCCGCCGCCGCGGGGACGGGGCCGCATCGCGTGCTCGCCGCGCCCCCGGGGGTCACGGAGAAGGGAACTGAGACTGGCGGCGGCCGGAGCGAGCTGCCCAAGGTCATGCGCAGCCGGCGAGTGGCGGGGCAGGGGCTGGAAGCCGGGATCGGGGGCACCAGGGGCCACGGGGAGCGCGCGCGACCGCACCCGGGCCCGCGGGAGGCCACGGCCACCTTACCTGGAGCTGCTGCCGGCGGCGACAGTGGCTCCGCCGCGGCCCCGCGCGCCTGGGTCCTGCGCCCGCGCCAGCCCGGGCTCCGCGTGGGGACGGAGGCGACGGCGCGCCCCGCCCCGCGCCCCGCGCGCTCGAACCCACTTCCTCGTCCCCGCCCCCGGCTCGCTCCTCCTCGCTCCCAACTGCCCCTCGCCGTCCCTCCTCCCGCTCCCTCCTCCTCGGTCCCCGCTGCCTCCCCGCCCCTCCACCCTCCACGCCCAGGGCAGTGCCCAGTGCGCGCGCCCTGGGTGGCTCCGGCCACCCGTCTCCCCTCCCACGCCCTCGCCCACTTCCTCCTTTCCTTCCTCCTAGACCTTCTCTCCTTCCCCCCACACCCCGCTTCCTCGGGGATCAGGCGGCACCCCCTCACCTTGGGCGCCCCGCTCCCGGCCCCCTGGAAGGAGACCAGGAGGCAGAGAAGGAACTCGTTTGCAGGGGGTAGCCTGGGTGTTTCTGGGACCCGCGGAACTTCGGAGGACAGAGCTGACGTGTCCCAGGCTCAGGGAGGGATGGACAGAGAGGAGGTGGCTGTGTGGGGGGGAAGGGGGGTCTTGGGAAAGCTGTTTTTAGGGGTAGGGAAAATGACGCCCACCTTCCCCATGACAACGTGGAGGCTCGGACGGGAGAGCCTGCCTCTGATAGCGTGAGACACCCAGGCTGCCCCCCAGCCGGAAGACCTGGGTGGAGGGGACCTGGCCGGCACCATGGCCAAGGGTGCTGTGCCAGGCCTGGCAGTTGCCAGCCCAGTGCCGGGGAGGCAGGAAGTGGGTGGGATAGGCTGGCCCCGGTTGCTGGGGGAGCCTGGTACATGGAGGGAAGCTTAGCAAACCAGAGCCCAGAGATGCTGTTTTGCTGAATGTCAATTTCAGACATGTGCCAGTAATGATTGACACATCACATCGCCTTACGCCATCCTGTGCCTGGGGGCCCAGCCCTGTGCTAGGAGCTGCAGTGCAGAGACTAAGGTCACAGTCCCCGAGGGCTCTGAGGCCACAGCATCCAGGTCACCAGCATCTTGAAATGACAGTGACAGCAAGCACCTCGAAGCCAGCCAGTGTCCTGGACTCCACTCTCGCTGGCCTGCGAGTCACAGAGCGATGTTGAAGCAATGTCCCCAAACTGCAAATCAGGGCACGCCTCTCTGCTCCCCTGCTGACTTCCTGTTGCAGTTAGGATACAATCCAAGCTCCGTGTCACCATTGGTGTGGCCTGGCCACAGCCCACACCGCTGACCCGATGTCGCAGCAGCCCCTGCCTCCCTCCGTGCGCCTCAGCTGCGGTGGCTCCCTCCTCGTGCCCAGGACTGAGCTGGGGCGCGCCACAGGCAGTTTGTGCTGGCTGCTCCCTGCCCGCAGTGCTCCCCGCCCTCCTTCCCCTTCCCGCCCCCCACCGTGGCCACTCAAACCTCAGAGAGGCCCCAAGACCCCAGCATTTCACCTGCGGCCCTCTGTCACCTCCTTGTCACCTCCCTTTTTATTGTCCTGAAGACCCTCCTCGCGATCTAAAATTACTTCGTCTATGTGCTTACTGCCTGCTTTACCCCACCAGAGGAGGTAGAGGGACCTCGTTCGTGTCATTCCCTCCGTCTCCCCAGGTCCCAGCACAAGGAACAAACAAACGCCTGACATGTGCTGGGCGGAATGAGGGACTGCACGGAGGCCATCATGAAGAGAGTTAGGAAAAGGAGAAGTGGCAGGCGTCAGCTCGTGGGGGGGGGGGCTTCCAGGACGCGGCGCGGGGGGGGAGTGTGGACTCGGTCCTCTGAGCGGCGGGGCTGTGGCGTGTGCTCAGGCTGGGTGGCAGGTGTATCCCGGAGAAGAGAAGGCCCCAGCGACCCTGGGCGCTGGGCAGAGGGAGCAGATGAGGCAGCTGCATTGGGAGCAACGAGAGAAACAGAGAATGAGACCGATCTGGGCTCTGTAAAGAATGTTCTTTTTAGGGATCAAAGGGGAACATGCGCTCCTCGCGGCTGGGGTCGCTGTCCCTCCGTTCTGCGCCCCTTCCGGGGGGAGGGTAGTCTGTCTTGTGACCTGTTTGAACGCTGATGTGTGTGGGTGGAGAAGGCAATCCGTGTCACTTCCACGCAGAGAGAGGCTTTCAAAGGAAGCCGGAAGCAGCTTCTCAGTCTGAGGAAACCCAAACCCCTTTTTGACCCCAAATAGAACAACAAAACAAAATGAAACAAATCAACAACAACAATAACAACAGCGACACCACAAAACGTGCTTTCTCTGGATGAGGAGCCTCTGCTGAGTTGGACAGCTTCCAAAGGAAGAAGAAAAACAGGATTGCAACAGTTACGATACTGAATGACGTGACATCGTGGCAGCGTTTCCCAGCGTGGTCCGAGGCAGGTTCCGGCTCACGAGAGGGGGGACACCAAGTCTAGAGTATCTGCCAGCTTCTGGATAGCGCCCTTGATTCTTCTTATACATCGCCTCAAAGGGCCATCCTGTTATTCGCCCCAGATTCCAGAAGAGGAAACTGAGGCCCAGAAAGTCGGCGCTTTCTCCAAGGTGCCCACAGCTACCCGGGATTCGCTGGGCCAGCTCCAAGGCCCCTGCTCGTCAGCGCTGGGCTCCCCTGGCTTCCTCCATTGGCCAAATAAGACTGTCGGGTAGGAACCCGGAGTCGGGAACGCTGCATTCAGGCTGGGTCCCCGGCCCGCCAGCCCACCCTGCGGGTTTGGGGCTTGTCAGCCCACTCAGTGGCACGAACCGACTCCTTCAAATAAATCGCTTTCCCGCTCTAGCCTGTTGGCTCTGCTTCCCTGGAGAGGGCTGACAAATACACCGATGAGGAGTGACTGGCCATCTCCTGAGGCAGGCATGGGAGAGAGGCGTCGGGGAGGCCGGGGGGGGGGGGGACCTGTGCATGGATGCTCAGACTGACATTTAAGTAAGAGAGGAAAAGCCGGGTGTGGACATCGTGCTGGGCTGACCCGCTGGGAGCCGGGCCGGGTCACCGATGGAGGTCCCGGGGGGTGACAGGGCAGGGGCAGAGAGTGCGGCTGCTGCTGCCCGCCACGTCGGTTTCCACCGCCTTTCTCCACACCTAGAAAGTCAGGTGCTGGCTTTCCCAGCCCCCATGACAGATACTGTCACATGACTCAGTCTGGCCAATGAGATGATGATGGGGACGTCGTGAAGGCTGTGGGACTTTCTCTCCTATAATAGGAAGAGGGACATGGTTGGGTGTCGTCCTGCTGCCCTGCCCGCTTGGGCCACGGGGCCCTTCCGAACGCGGCAGCCTGCTTCATCAGAGCCGGTCAGGCAGAGAGTCTGCCGGCAAGACGGATGGCAGAATCGTTTGCAATCGAATCGCAGAAGTGACAGCCGCTCAACTCTATTGATTGGAAGTGATAGGTCCCGCCCACACCACAGGGTGTGAATATCAGGTGCGGGGAGCAGGGGCCACTGCCAGGCATGGCGGCCCATTTCACGGCTCGGCGGATGAGTGCCTTGGGTACTTTGAGCTTTCTCATCTGTATAAACTTGTATCTTCGTGAACTGGTCTGAGATTATCTTTGAGAAACTCCTTCAAGGTGAAATTTCTAGGTCCGAAGGCAAACAGGTTCAAGGCTCAGTGCTCTAAACAAGGCTGACCGAATGTTTGTTCATGGCCACGTGGGGTGTCAGCTGTCCAGCACTGAGCATGTAACAGCCAACGTTAAGTACTTTCCAGAACGACAGGCAACAAGGTGTCTTTGCGAGTTTTTGAGTCTTTGCTTCTCAGTAGAGCTGAGGTTTTCTCTAACGTGACCAGCGGTTTGTTTCAATCAAGATTTTTTGTTGATCAGAAACACAGAATCATTTGAACTAGATAAATTTCTTTTTAATGGTAGAGGGTGGGTTTTTTGTTTGTCCTTTTGTTTTGTTTTGTTTTGTTTTGTTTTGTTTTGTGAGAACACAGAGCAACTCCATAAACAAAGCACTGCCTTGCCTTATTAGAAGCACGCCGTGCACCCTAAGTCCCTGCAGACCCCCCTGGGGACTCAGGAGGGCTCTGCTCTCAGCTCCTGTTCTCCACTTTCTTTGCCTTCTTAGCTGGTCAGCTCCCCCACTCAGAGGAGAGAGCTTCCTCTTAGCTTTCTTTTCGTTTCCTAAATAAAACATAACTCTCACGAAAAGTTTAATGAACGTCGATGTTTATGGAGTCAAACGTAAACGTGTCATTCTCACCCGAACCGTTCTCTCGGAGGTGTGGACAGGTAACAACGGGAAGTGGTCCTTTCAGGGTTTTCGTTCTGTGGATGATGATGATGGTGACAGTGATGACAATGGTGACGGTGATGACAATGGTGATGGTGATGACAATGGTGACGGTGATGACAATGGTGACGGTGATGACGATGATGGTGACGGTGATGACGATGACAAGCCACCGGTTACTAAGCACCTAGTTGGAGACGATACAGTTCCTTCTCATTTTATTGACGAGGAAATGGAGGTGAAGTAATTTGCCCAAAGCTGTATGGCTGATAACGTCCCAATCGAATTCAGAGTCAAACAATTTTAGTCTTAAACACACGCACATATACGTGCTCAACGTAAATCTTTGAAAATATGTTTTTTAAGTAAAATTTACAAATTTATTAATTTTCTGCATTTTTTTTTTCTGTATGTAAAGATTTACCACACTCTTCTTAATTCCTAAATGCCTTTCCGTTATATGGGTGGACCATGAGGTTTTAAGCCCGTCTCCCATTGGTGGATGTTTAGACACTTCTCAGCGTCCATCACGATTATGTCTGGCTTTCGTCTTTGGCTTGCGGCCGGGACTCTGGCCTTGTCCTGAGATGACCGTTCAGCCCGACTCCCCACCATCTGACCACAAGCTCTGTGACCCGCTGTCTTCATTTGGCTCTTCGAGATGGGGCGCAGGCCGGCGAGTGAGCACACGTGATTGTCCCTGCCAGAGGCGGGGGGTGGGAGGGGCGGTGCGTGGGACAAGCACCCTGCCCAGCACCCTGATCCTCCTTCTGCTTGCTGCTCATTTTTCTATTAGAGTGTTTCACCCCTTCTAAGAGCTCCTTGAATCTCAAGCTTTGTCGTATGTGCTGCGAATATATTTTCTCGTTTCACTCTCTGCGTGCATGCCTCGTGCTATCGAGTCTTAAATTGCAGTGTGCTTAGATCTATGTTACCACTCGTGAGCCTCACGAAACACCAGAAAGGACCTTTCTCAGCTCAAAACTATAAGCTTTTTATCCCCCTTCATTTTCTCTATGACTTTTATGGGTTTTGTCTTACATGTGAGTCTCAAATTTGTTTTGGAAATGAAGTTAACCATCTTTCATATAATTATCCCAACACGATTGGTGGACGGAGCCCCAAGCTCTCCCCACCGAGGTGTCTGGATGTGCCCTCACCCCGCCACCTGCAGGGACCTCGGGGGTGGGCAGCCCTGGATGCCGGGCCCTGCTCTGTCGCTCACTGTCTGTGTCACCTCGAGCAGGTTCACGTCGCTGGGCTGTCACCTCAGGTGTAAAGTAGGGCTTGTCAGGGTTCCCGATTCACAAGGTTGCTGGGGACGCAACAGGCAGCAGGTGCAAAGCCCCCAGGGAACATCCTCATGGCTGCTATTTCCTAAGCCCCTCTGCCCCCGTCACCCACTTTTAAAGAGCCTGTGCCTGGGCCCTGGCAGCATCAGCCCCAGACCTGCCCGCACCGCTCCCACGCCCCCCGTTCTGTAGCACTCCCTGCACCCACTAGGCCGTAAGCCCCTTGAGGACAGGATGGCGCCTGCATCTTCGGTGCCTGGCACATAGTAGGTGCCCAATAAACATCCACAAAGAGAATGAATGGAGCGCCCTGTCTTATTCCATTTCTTAGACATTTTCTTGGCTCTTCTTGAGCATTTTTTTCTTCTAAATTAATTTTAATTAATTCACCAAGAACGTCTCCCCGGCGCTCATGGGATTTATATTGGTGTTGCAACAAATGAATGGGGTGAGCTGAGGAGCACCCACCTGATAGCCCCGGGAACCCGGCCCCCCTTCCCTGCTGCACTTGGCAACGCTGCGTCTTTTCCTTGCTCTTGGCCTGGTCTGATTGCCTGTCAGTTTATTCTTGCATACTCTGCTGTTTCTCTCGCTCTTTGGAAAGGTTGTCTTTCTCCATGATGGTGACTGGGCCTTTTAAGATCACGAGTGAGACTCCCTTGCTGGCATCTGTGGCTCAGAGCACTGGCTTTGGAGTCTGGCAGATCTGGATCTGAATCCACTTACCAAGCGTGATGGCTTTGAGCAATCACCCAGCTCCCCCGAGTCTGTTTGCTGAGCTGAGACAGAGAAGAAGCAGTGTCTGCCACCCAGGGCCTCCTGGGATCATGAAATGGGATATTTTAGGTAAAGCTTTCAGGGTGTTCACTGGTATCATGCAAATAAGCAATAAATGTCCGCTGCTGTCATTACGTAGTGATAATGCTGACATAAATGCTTTATAACTCCAAGCAATGTATTATCATTCTGTATATTTTATTATTTCTATCTATCTATCTATCTATCTATCTATCTATCTATCTATCTATCTATCTGTCTATCTGTCTATCTGTCTATCTGTCTATCTGTCTATCTGTCTATCTATCTATCTATATCTATATACCTATATATCTATATATCTATATATCTATACATATCTTTATCTATCTATCCATCTCTCTATCTCTCTATCTCTCTATCTTATCTATCTATCTATCTATCTATCTATCTATCTATCTATCTATCTATCTATCTATCTATCTATCTATCTAATCTATCCATCCATTCATCTATCCATCCATCCATCATCTATCTGTCTATCTATCTATCTATCTATCTATCTATCTATCTATCTATCTATCTATCATCTATCTATCTATCTACCTATCTGTCTATCTATCTATCTATCTATCTATCTATCTATCTATCTATCTATCTATAATTCTAACCCCTCCCCCCTACCCTATCCCTTTGATAGCTGGGGGACCTTCCTGTTCACTAAACACGTGTTGAGTCCTCAGCCTCATGACCTCTCAGCTTCTTGAAGGTGATGATGACCTTCAGTGTGCAGATGCTGGTTGAGAGTGGGATTGCTCTAAGGCCAGCCGGAGACTGGAGCTGGGGGTGGGGCAAGAAGTCATGGGAGGGATGAGGGGGAGGAGAGCCCGGTGGTCACGGCTTGGTGCTCACCATCAGTGCTTCTGAGGAGAATGGTGATGAGCTCATCCCTTGCCTCGTCTCCAGAGGATGGGCTTCTTGAGGACCAGGCATGTCTGATCTCTGCATCCCAGGAGCCCGACACGATGTCTGCCTGAGGCTACAGCATCTGCTCCCTCCGCTGCCCTCCCCTCTTCTCCCTAGAGGCAGAAATGCTGAAGCTCAGCGGGGGCACACGACGTGTCCCACAGCGCACAGCACAGACTGATCCAGGCCGCTCAGAGAGCAGACAGAGCCTCTGGTGGCCGTGCAGTCCCATCCAGAAGGGAGCAGGGGCTGGCTCCAGGTCTCCCACGGGCCTTCCAGCATCTAGCCCAGTGATCGCAGTCTCTCTGCATTCGGATCTGGCTCACGTGGTGCCTGTGGCAGGAGCAAAGCCTCTCTCATCCGATCCTGTCCCAGCCCGGCTTCCAAGAGCAAGGTCTTTCCTGCCCAACTCAGCACAAGCACACCTGTTCGCAGGGAGCCCTCAGTCACCCCCCATGCACCTGTCAAGCTGTCGGCGACCTTCGTCCCAAGTTCTGTGTCCTAGCAGAGTCAGGGGGCGTCTCTGGGTTTCCATAAAATCTCTTTGCTGATGGACTTGACAAGCATGGAAGGCGGGGAGCCCCAGAATTTCTCACTTCTCTTCCCTCCCTAAGCGACGAGATGGCACGTCAGCCCAATCTGTTTCAGAGTTGCTGCCAGTACCGTGGGGTAACAGCTTAGCTCCAGGGCTGGGTGTCAGCCCTGGCCCAGCCACGCTGCTGCCCTTATTAGTAGATCGCTGGTTCTGGTCCCAGGACCTCAGGCACTGCTGGGCTGCCCTGGCCGATGCTATTCATAGACCCGAGAAGTTCCAGTCCCCAGGCAGCCGGCCAAAGCCTGTGGTTCACTCCCTGAGATGTTGACAGTGATCCGAAGTCCTCCAGGCTGCGACTCGCATCATGCTTCTGGCTCTCTTTCCTTGGGTGGGGGATGGTCTTCTGGTCCCCATTCGATGCTGTTCACCCATCGCTGAGCTCTTACCAGGCTTTGGCCTGGGGAGGTGGGGTGGGGTTCCTCACAGAGCTTATGGTCCTATGGGGAAGACGGAAAAAAAAAAAAAAAAAAGCAAAGAGTCTCAATCCAGCAAATACGCCGCACAAATAAATACAGCAAAGCAAACCAGTTTCGGAGCGTGACGAGACAGGACGACCGGGCAGTATGTGATGGGGAATGTTGAACAAGGGGAAGTGGCACAGATGGGCCGTCCGAACGAGGCGTGGCTAGGCAGCCATTGAAACAGTGCACTGATGTCTCTTGCGACGTGTGGCAAGGGGCTGAGCACGTGCTGCTGTCCAAGGCCACCAGGAGCACGAGCATCGCCCAAAGGCGGGTCTGTGTGGCTTGCTGTGGTACAGAGAACGCAGCCGGGAGGAACCACAAGAGCGGGGTCAGGTTGGGGGAGACGACGCCTGTTCTGGACGATTCTATGGTGGGATTGGGGCAGCAGCCTCTGGGTATCATTGGGGACAAGGGCGATTCGTCATTGGGTGTCTAAGCCATTTCGTTCCGGAGGCAGTGGAAAAGTAGCGATTATTAACATGGGTGAAAGGAGAGGTGTTCGGCAGGGGTCGTGGCCTCTGAGTGGCCGTGTCTCTGTCGCGGTGTCTCTGAGACGCAGAGGCGGAAGGGCCCGTCTGAGCCCCTTGCCCTCGGGCGTGGTGTGTATTCCGCGAGCACCGAGCATGGTTTGTGTTCAGACGGGAACACCGCGGCCTGGCGGCCAGCAGAGCCGTTCTCGCGTTCTCGTTGATCATAGAAAAAAAAAAAACCGGTCAGTTTCAAGAATTGGAAAAGTACACACACACACACACACACACACACACACACACATGCACACACACACAGACACACACAGACACACACACACAACACACACACGCGCGCGCGCACACACAGACACACACACACATGCACACACACACAGACACACACACACAACACACACACGCACGCGCACACACACACGCACACACACATGCACACACACAGACACACACACACAGACACACACACAACACACACACACACACACGCACACACAATGCATGTTCATGTGACAGAAATGAAATAAATGACGTCATAATAGCGTTTCTTCTGAGAGCTGACGGGTTTCTTGGCCTTTGTGGTGTTTTTAAGATCTGGACATTTCACATAAAAATAAGAATTTGTGGCTTCTACTGAAAGAAGAAATGGGAAGGTGTGGCAATGTTGGGCTTAAACAGATTTCTTTTCGGAAACGAAACAGACCTGTATAGTTTGGGAAGGATGGTGTTGGAAGCCCCGAGACCTGCTGGCTGATATTTCAAATTAGGACATTTCATCGTGCGGCCCCACCTGGAGCTGCTAGTGATCTCCCCGGAGAATTCATCAGTGGGAGAGTGTTCACCTGAGAGCTGCATTCATGTGGCTAAGAGCCCCCCCTGGACCCAGCCAGCCTGGCTTCGAGTGTGTTTCAGAAAGAGCCGGGTACACCGGACGTGTCCCAAGAGAGCTGCAGCTTGGTGACAAGTGCGGGGCACAGCTGTCGCATCGTTGGGGGGAGTCTGAGGAGGAGTAGTGAGTTGCTATGGTAGCCAGTGTCACAGGACTGCGCAGGACCAGCATCCCTCAGCGACACCTTGTGGCCGCAGCGGGAGCTGCAGCCTGTGGATGCCAGGATCCCACGTCTCTCCCCGCCGTGTTTGGGCGTGGGACGGCGGCCTTGTCTCATGGCGCTCAGCCTCGCCCTCGCTCTGCTCCCGCTGTGCCGTTCTTGCTGCTTCACGAACGTGTAGAGCTCATTTCTCTCTCTAGGCCTTTGCATTGCCTTCCCGGCCTGAAATGCCCCCGGAGCCCTTTCTGTGGCTGGATGCCTCTCACCTCCTAGGCCCACCGGGGCGTAGGACGGTGCCCGGCACATAGTAGGAGCCCGGTAACTACTGCTGGGTAAGTGGCGATTTACTTTAAGTCTTTCGCTGAAGGCCGGTTCACAGCTGCCCATGACCCCGAGCTGTCACCGACATCTCTGCCACCTTTTATCTGAATGCGTGGAGCCTCCGTTGCCTCTTCCCTGTAAGCTGTGGGACATTACCCACACAGGATGCCAACCCTCTCTTATGGGAAGCGTCAGGCTCTCTCTGTGCGTTTGTGAAATCTGGAGAAGAGGGGAGTCCGTGGCGTCGCAGCTTCTAGAAGCAGGCAGAAAGCCAAACGCTCGTCTTTTTAGAAAGCCTCCGTGGGCACAGAACCAGAGAGGTTCCCCGTCCTGGTCCCGCCTTCCTGGAAGCCTGAGGTGGGCTTCGTGCCCGCGGACGCCTTGGGGAATAGGGGGAGGGCTCAGCACTGGCGGGCCCCCAAGAGCAGCAGTGGGAAGGCACCACCTCGCCTGTGAGCAGAGCCGGGCGCTGAGTGACACCAGAGCCAGCAGCGGGGGCTCGGGGCGGGACACCGTGGAAGGATAGGGAGCTGGGAAGGCCGTGGGCATTTAGAAGACCTAGACAGCCCCGCTGGGCTCCCAAACTTCAGCTCGCCTTCTGTTTTGGGGACCCCGCCTGACTCCCCTGGGCAGAATTAGCCGCACCTCCTCCAGGGCACCCACTGGGTACGGCCCACACATCTGTGGACGGCGTTATCTGGCTGTGCCGATGCCGTTGGTTCACGTGTTCGCTTCTGTCCTGAGCCCTAAACTCGGGGGATGGGGGCGCCCCGCGTTGTCAGCTCGTGAGCACGAAGGCAGGACTCCGGCTCCAGGTCTGCATGGCCCACACGCAGGTGACAGCCATCATCGTGACAGCCGGAATTGCTGCTTCACGCGGATGCCTCTTCGCCGACCCTCTCGGTCACCTATCTGGCCTGTGGGCGGGGGCCGCACACTGCCACCTCCGTTTTCGGGACGATAGAAGAAGGAAGTTTGCCCGGTTGACTTCATGTGTCTGCTGCATCCCGTGTGGACACCCAGCTCCTTCTCGGGCCAGGAGACCGCCCGCCGCCTGCAACCTGAGCTGAGGGGGGCTCACGGATGGGGTGGGGCGGGGTTTCATCTCTTCTGAAGAGCTCGCGTCCCCTCCTTTGGGCAGCCCTTTCTCTGACCCATAGAAGGAGCCACCAAGGCTCGAGGCCATGAGGGGTTAGGGTTGGAACCTGGCTGGCCGTGTTCCAAGCCGAGCAGGGGGCTCCCACAGGGAGGTGGGGCGCCGTGTGGGCAGACAGGTGGGGAACCACCGGGCACGGGCTGTCCTGCCGAAGGGCACAGCTTCCAGAGGCCCTTGATTGCCAGCCGACGATTGATGTGGCTGCCAGGGCCCCAGACCAGCATGCAACAGGCCTCCTGTGACCTCGCCCACAGATCTTATCTGCCGGCTGAAGGGCACACACAGCGTTCCCTCTGGGACTCACGCAGGATGAGGATCCAGCCCGGAACAGCCAGAAGAAACCGAGTCCCGTCTCCATCCGCGCTGATCTTGACGGCAGGAGGGCCAGCTCCCAAGGTGGCTACGCCCTGCCCCCCAGGCCTCCATCCCGGCTCCCCTCTTGTCCCTGGGGAGTTTTCTAAAGCTCAGATGGATTGGTCCCCCCGACCCCGTCAGAGCCTGCCCACCCGGGGGGTTCCAGCCTTTGCTAGGATGTTTCGCCTGGAACTGCCTCCTCCCCCCGCTCCCCAAACCTGCAGAGGGTGGGGGTGGGGGACTTCTGGCGGTGACACAGGCCAAGTCCCTGTCACTGTGGATTTCAGGCCGAGGCTGGCGGGGGTCTTTCTCTGTGACTCTGGGGCCTGCAGCTCTAGGGTCCTCCTGCTTCTGACGAGCCCGGCAGGAGGGGCGGCGTGGGCCCTGGCGTCAGCCCGCCTCTCCCTGGGGGCCGTGTGACAGTGGGCAGGCCGTTCGCTGGCCTCCCTGGGTCTCCAGCTTCTCACCTGTCCGCCTCACCGCGTGGCCGTGAGGAGGAAACGGAGGTGTTTGTAAAGCCCCGTCAGATGGCAGAGGCCTGTGCCCGTCCACTCGGGGGACGGGTGTGGCCCAGGCCGGGGCCCTGAGCCAGTCCAGGCAGAGCGCCAGGGACGCCGGTGTTCTCTTAATGCTTATCACGATGTCCCGTCCCCACAGCCCTGGGGCTGGCGGCCAGCTGAGCGATTAGGAGGCGTCTAGCCCTGCTGCAGATGACCTTGGGGTCAGCGAGACGGGGAGGGGGCAGGGAAGGGTGCAGGCCCAGGTCAGGGAGCACACCAGGTCCCTCGTGTTGTCTGCGGGCCCACTGTGTGCCGTGCTGGGCTGCGGCACCAGCCTCCTCTGCTTGGCGAGCCTGCCTAAAATGCAGAGCGAGCTGCATCCCGCCTCTGCCCTCAGCTCTTCTGGGCTCCCCACGACCCCTGACCCCCGGCCCGGCATTCAAGGCCCTCCCTATTTACGTCTCTCTGGGATGCTCCCGTTTCCCCATCTGCTGCTTCTCTGTCTCTGCCTGGTGCTCCCGGCCATACCTGCGGTGCCTCGCACTGTGCTCGATGCATGCAGGAAGGAAGAAAGGAAGGAAGGAAGGAAGGAAGGAAGGAAGGAAGGAAGGAAGGAAGGAAGGAAGGAAGGCTGGCTGGCAGGCTGGCTTTGATTTGAGGGCTGGCACGTCAGGGTCCCCGACCCCGGCAGGGAGCGGTCACCTCTGCAGGACTGACCCCCAGCCTCGTCTGACGGCCCTGAGGGCCAGACCACCGGTGCCCGTCCCCCCCATGCGACGGGGCCCCGCCATGAAACAGTGCAGACAGCCCCCGCCTCTCTCATCCGCACCGAAGGGCTCAGCGAGCGACACAGAGACCCTTTGTGGAGCCGGGGAAATCTGATTAGCCGTCCCCCGCCCTGGGCTGCAGTTTTCACCCGCACAAGCTTCCTGGATTTCCCCACCTTCTCAGCAAGTCGAGGACGCCATGGAAAGGCTGCGGGTGCGCGACCTACGACACGTAGGCGCCCCCCTCGATCCGGGCGGGCCTGTGGGAGCCACACGTTGCGGGGCCGAGCACTGGTGAGTGGGACCCACGTGAGTCACCCTGGGCCGAGGTGGAGGAGCCGGTGTCCCTCCTGCAGGCCTTCTGCCGCACGCCCCCTTGCCTCAGTGGCCCTGGAGACCACGTGCTCCAGACGCCGAGTTATCAGGCAGAGCAGAGCGGTGCGCTGGGCGAGAGCCAGGATCGACCCCCCTCCATGTCCGGGGTGTGTCCGTTACCGCGGCAACGCCTGGCTGAGCCCTGCCCCGTGGAGGGTCATTTCTCCTGTTCCAGATGAGAAAGCACAGACTTCTGTACTTGAAGTGGTTTGCTCAAGGTCATCCAGCTCGGCAAGGGCAGAGCGTGGAGGGTGCCCTTGGCGGTTCGGTTGGACTCACGTCTTTTTTTCAGGGGGAGAATTGCAGGCTTCTTTTGAGGGCCGGGCAAGCGCAGGATCTGAAGTTGGGGTGAGCTAAGGAAGCGCCTCGGGAGGTCTCGGGCAGTGGCTGGGTGAGTTGGGGGGTGTGGGCGGATCTACTAAGCATACGAGCCAATGAGGGTCCCCAGCCTTCGCATAGAAAGTGGGATTCAGGCCTGGAGCTCAGGAGATTAGGGAGGGTCCGTGATTACCTAAAGGGGAGCGGGATGAGGCTGTGTGAGGCTGAGTGATACGCGCAGCCACCCTCCCTCTCCCTCTCTCTCTCGTGAGAGCACACAGTAGGACAGCAGCCTGGTGAGGCCTCTCCCTGCGAGCCAGGGAGAGGCCTCACCAGGACGGGACCGTGTGGGCCTCTCAGCCTTGGACCTCCAGCCTCCTCACTGTGAGAAAATGAATTTCTGGGGTTGGAGCCGCCTCGTCTCTGATATTTTTGTGAGAACAGTCGGAGCTGACAAAGACATCCAGCAGAGGGGAGGGGGCGAGGCGGGGAGGCCCGTCTCCTGAGCTCCTGCCGTCCGCCAAGTGCTGGCCCACCCGCTGGGCACACGGGCACAGCGCCGAGGGCCCGCAATGCTTTTGGGGACCCACAACAATATTTGAGTTTCTTTTAAAATGTTAGGATTAAAAAAAAAAATGAAAAAAAATTTTTTTCACATAAAAAAAGAAAGTTCTAGAAGCCATGAAATTATATTATGGTGGGAAGGACCCACACAGGCCAAACGCTCCTGGGGCGGATGAGGGTCACATGTAGCCCTGTGGGTGCCCGGCCCCGGCCGCGCTGGGTGCTCGGTTTCTGGGCCGGCAGACCACGGCAAGCGGGCCAGATGGACATGCTGCCTGTTTTTGTACGGACGTGCTGTCTGTGGCTCCTTGTGCCCGACGAAGGCAGCTGAGGAGATGTGACAGGGGCCGTGTGGCCCCCGAAGCTGAGAACGTATCATCCGGCCCTGTGCAGAGAACGCTGGCCTGCTCCCGCTGCGTGTCCCTCAGCTGAGTTAACACAGGCCCCGCGAGAAGGCAGTGCACCCTCTTTGTTTGAGGTAAGGAAACTGAGGCTGAAAAGAATGGTGACCTCACAGGAAGCCCACGTTCTCTCCGCCACAGTCCGCTTCCGTCCTGCGATGTCCCTTCGCGCCCCTCCCCGCCCCCAGCCTTGACGCGAAGCTCGTTGCCATGGCTAGTGTCGGTTTGCTGGAGCTTTCTGTGCCAGGCCTTCCCCGTGCTCTCCTCCCGTCAGCGCAAAGATACAAAGACGACGTTCTGTGGGGGGTGGTTTGGTGGTGAGCACAGCCGGAGTGGGACTGAGCTGGCGTGACCCCGGGCAGGCGACGTCCCCTCCCCGAGCCTCTGTTGGGCGGCAGGGGTTATGCGCAGGCTCTGGGGTGAGCAGACGTGACCTTGAATCCTGTCCAGTCGCTAGAGCCCGTTGCCTGCGTCCTCGGGTGTGAAAAGGGGCATCTGGACGTTTGTCCCTCAGCGGGCTGACGTGAGAAGCAGGCAGGTTATTCGTGTCACTGCCTCAGGGTGCTGCCGGGCACAGAGCAACCACTTCATGACTGTCACCGTCGTCGGCGTCATTATTATCATGCGCCGGGACCGCTCAGAACGCGGGGCCTGGTGAGCCGGCTGCGCCCTGGGCTCTGCTGGGGGCTTGATCTGTCTGTGGCCTGCCACGTGACCTTAAGCATGTCCCTTGCCCTCTCCGGCCTCGGTTTCCCCAGGTGGTCCCCAGGGTCCATCCAGCATTAATTTCCCCCTTTTCTGGAGCTTTCTCCCTGCTCCGTCCTTCCTTGCGGTGCCCGCCCTGGCTCCACTGCCCAAGGGACAAATGCCACCCTCGCCTGCTCGCCAGCAGCTCGGATGGTGGGGTCCTGGGAAGGGTCAGAATCCAGGGGCTGAGCACCCCGGCCCAGGAAGGTAAACAGGAAGGGACGTGAGGAGAGCCCGCTGTCTGAGCCGGGCCCAGGGCATCGGGACAGGCCGGAGACGGAGGACAGAGCTCTGGGCGTCACCTCTGCACCTGACACAGCACGGGGCGCTTTCTTGTCACTTTCTCTTGTCACTTCCTGTTCTTGTCGCATAGCCCTCCACCGACCCCTCCTCTGCGAGAGGTCACGACCCGACCCTTGCCCTCTAGCTCCTGGCCCTCACTCACCACCCTCCAGCCACCCTGGCCTCCCATCCATCTTCCTGAAAAGTCAGGCTTATTCCCACCACCTTTGCTGCCATTTCTGCCCGGAAAGTTCTCTGCCTTTCTCTGAACAGCAGGCTCCTTCCTTGTCATTCCCTGGTTCCCAGCTGGAAAGTCACCTTTGCTAGGAGGCCTACCTGGGCTGCCCATAAGGAAGCTTTTCCAGACACCCTTGTCCTTGTCCTTGGAGCCCTTTTGTCTGAGAATCTCCTATTTGTTTATTTGTTATTATCCGTGAGCTCTGTGCGGGCAGGGACCTTGTCCACCTGGGTCATGGCTGTGTCCTCAGGGCCAGGGCAGGGCCTAGAAGTTTCTCCATCATACTTGCCGAAGGGCTGACGTCTTAGAGCTGACCTTTCGTTTTCTGTGAAGGGAGGCGGAAGGCCTGGGAGGAGAACCAGCGTTGAGAGCTGTGTGTGCATGCATGTGCACGTGTGTGTGCATGTGTGTGTGTGCACATATGTGTGCATGCACGTACGTGTGTTCATAGGTGCACGTGTGTGCATGTTTTGCACATGTGTGCATATGCACGTGTGCATGCACGTACGTGTGTTCATATGTGCACACGTGTGCAGGGTTTTGCGTGTATGTGCATCTGTGTGTGTGCATGCATGCACGTGTGTTCATGTGTGCGTGCGTGCATGTTTTGCACGTGTGTGCACACGCGTGTGTGAATGTGTATGCATGTGTGTTCGTATGTGCATGTGTGTGCATGTTTTGCACATGTGTGCATATGCACGTGTGCACGCATGTGTGTGTTCTCATGTTCAGAATTTCGAGCAGACTAGGGAAGGAGAGATCTGCCGTCTCCCTGGAGGAGATTTTGGAGGCGGGGACAGAACTGGCAGGGGCTGCCCAGGCTGTGGCCGAAAGGAAAATGTGTCAGTAACCCGGCCTCCAAGGGGAATGTGGCCAGTGAGAGGTCACCCCTGTGGGATCTTAGGAGGATGTTCAAGTTGAAGCCCTCGCCAGCGCTGCTGACATACAGTAACCGCCCGCCACTGCCCGGAGCGCTCGGTGAGAGTGTCACACGCGGAGCCTTGCCTGGTGGTGATCTGGGGGGAGAGAAGGTGCTCGGGGAGGGGGTGGGAGGCGAAGATAGCGTGGAGGCCGAGAACTCAGAGGAGCTGGGGGGCGTGAGCACGGGCTGGCTGGGAGACGTGGGGCTGTCTAGAACGGGAGTGTGGGTGCTTTTATTTAAACACCCAGGAGGAGGCCTTGTCCCCAGCAGGCCGGAGGCCCGAGTGTCTCCACGGGCCACCTTCTGACTGATATTTGGGGGCTGATCTGGGACCATTTTGGACATGGTGGAAGATCCTTTGTGGCTCCGGCGAACCATGAACCTGGTGTCGAGACAGCAGTGAGAACCATCTTGGCACGGGCAGACCCTCAGAACGCACCCCAAAAACAGAAGGAAGTTGTGTAGACCAGTCTGAAATCAGCCCAGCTGCTTGAGGGGTGTCAGGTCCCTCAGTTTGAGGCTGGGTGTCGCAGACAGAGTGTCAAGGCCCTTGTAGCATTGAGAGAACTTTCTAGAGCCTTTCAGCCAAGCAAACCCCTGGGGCTTATGGACTTGAGGCAGACAGCACTGGGGATCCACTTCCAAGTATGTCAGAATTTGGTGTTCTGGGCTATGAGGAAGGGAATGAGGGCGAAAGCCATCAGCTCTACCCTGATGGCCCCTGACAAGCTCCTTGGAGGACATGACCTTGAGCTGGGCCTCGGAGGACGAAGAGAAGTTCGTTGGGAGGCAGAGATGGGCTTGTCAGGCAGAAGGAAGAACGCGAGGGAGAATCTAGAGAAGATGATACACAATTTTACTAGTTAACCGTGAGCGTTTTAATCGCTTTTCTCATGTATTTCTGTTTCCTGTTAAAAATGAGAAATTTATTCAAATGTATGCTAATTGCACACTCTGTACCCAGAATAGAAAACTCGTGGGCTGAGGCTGCAGAATCACCCATCGCTCTCGCACGAGCTTCTTGCTCGGGAGAGATACGAGTCTGTGGCTTCTGAGCAAGAGACCCAGACCTGGTGCCTTATGTCACTGCTGGGGCGGCCACACGCTATGCACCTGTCCCAGACCACACAGACGCGGGGCCTGGGCTCGGGGCCCGGCTCCTGCACTCCGGGGCTATGTGCCCTTGGGCAAGTCACTCTGCCTGTCTGAGCTTTCATTTCTAAAATCTAAAAAAAGGTTGCAGATCTGTTTCCCTGTTGCTTTCTCTCCCCAAGGCATCGTCTTACTTGCTCTAGAAGCTGCCGGCTGTGTAGCCAAAAGCACAAGATCAGTTTGATCCCTCTGACTCAGTTGCTAAAAAGTCCTTGAAATAAGCAGGAGCCAGCAAGCACACCCAGCTCCCTCCTTGGTGCTCGGGTCCACTTCCCGGCTGCTTCTTGCCCGGGGTCCATAGCCCCAGCTCCATCAATAGGGGTGGATTTCCAGTGACCTTGGTGTCAGGCTGATGCCCAGAGGGGACCTGTCTCCTTTTCACCCATGTGGGCAGGGGGAAGCGGTCCTTTCTCTGGATCTGGCAAGCTCTGGATTGTCCAGAACCACGGTTTGGAATCCTGGCTCTGCTGTGACACCTTCGGCACACCCACTAACCTCTCTGGGCCCCCGTTTCCTAGTCATTTAGATGGAGTGACAGCACCGACCTCACAGAATGAATGACGAGGAAGACTTTAAACGAAGTAGTTATGTGCGAAGTGGCAGGTTATGACGACTATATATTTGGCCTTTGTCCCTGGTGGTTCCTGGCACACAGCTCCTAAGACCACGTATGGGACTCCTGGGGTGACAGGTGTGTCTTTTGTATGCTAATGAGATAACTGGTGGCTGGGGGCCCCTAAATCGCTCCAGGATGGGGCTAGCGGGCCTGTGCCATCTGCCGAGGAGGCGTGGCCGGGGGACAGGGCCCCAGTGGGCACGTAGCCGCCACTGGCCTGCTCTCCTGCCTGCCGCCCTCTGCTCCGCCCCTCCCGCCTCTCCTGACGGACGCCCCTCTGTGGCCCTGGTGGCCCTTCCCAGTGGTCCCAGCTGCAGGTCCCGGGCCCCAGCCCGGACCTGCTGACTCAGAGACCCAGCAGACTGTGGGGAGGGGGAACCTGCCCTCTGCCCTCCTGGGTTCTTCTTGCTGGGCTCTTCATTGCATCTACAAGACACAGATGGACGAGAGAAAATGACCACACTTCATTACACGTGTACGTACGGGAACCGCGCACACGGGAGAAGGGCGGGGACGGACCGGGGAAACGAGGTCTATGAGGCCTTCTGGGCCGAGGCTGAGGAGAGACAGCCGGTGGCTTCAGAGGGGAGGAAGGTCACTGCGGGATGGCCAGGAGAGCGGGTGCTCAGGGGTTAAAGGCGTGCCCTGCCCTGCAGGTCAGAAAAGGTGATCTCTGATAATAAGGCTTGTCATGGACAAGTCCTCAAATGTCACTTCTCTGCTGGAGAGTGAGCCGAGGAGCCCAGCCGTGGAGGGGGGGCCGGGGCGCGGAGGGGAGGGGGAGGGAGACCCAAGGAGCAGAGCCCCAGGGCCGCGTCTGCACAATGCGCATGCGCAGGCCTCGACTCAGCGGTGCGGGCACCGCGGGGAGGCAGGTGCGAGTGTGGGGGCGATATGGGGCTACCTGGAGTCTGTACCCCGCGTCTCCACCCGCCGCCTGCAGTCCCGCCGGCTCAGTGGAGATGGGGGGCTTCCTCTGCAAGCACGGCAGATTCAGTAACCACCACCCCGAGCCTCGAACCTTCTCTGTCTCACGAACTCCCGCTCCGCCTTCAACGCCCAGTCCAGTCCAGTCCAGTCCAGTCCAGGTGAGGCGGCTTCTCCGTGTATTTTTGAGGCCAGAAAGACAAGGGCAAACGTGTGGGGGCTGGTGGCAGGTGGCCCTGCGAAGACATGGGATACTTTATCCATCAGTGGCCAGGGATGCTCAGAGGATGACCAAGGAGTGTTGGGTTTAAAGATAACATCTGACAGAGCCTTTGGGGTCCCCTGCTTCTCTGGGGGTCCCCCCTCTTCCATCTTGACTGAGTTATTTCACGCATCTATCTGTAGCTTGTAGAAAACTGACCCAGCAGTAACGCAAACGCCACTTGTTCACAGCGATGCAAATGACCTCTGCGTGGAGATTCAGCGGATTTCTGCCTGTGGGGAGGAGCCAGCTCTGCGCGACTCACGTATTCACTGCCGCATTCCTGGTCCCGGGTTCGAGAGCCTGTTCCTGGCATTCTCCCCCAACCTCGGAACGTCTCCCCTCGGTCCCTCATTATTAATGCGCTAAATTCTCTCTTGGCTACGAGTTCGGTTTAGATTTCCACGACAGTCGTGATTTTACCTGTTCCGAGAAGGGTCCCTTAATGATTGTTTCATTTGAATAGTGTAATCATGGTGAGTAAGAACTGGGTTGGTAGGAATGGGTAGGGAGGAAGCAGAGATTGGTTGGCAAGGGATAAAATTCCAATCAGACTAGTCCAGCTAAAGGGAGTTTTGCTAGGAGACCCAGGGTCCCCCCGAGGGACCCCAGGGTGGGCAGAGGGCCAGCCCGCATCTGGGCTAGCACGTGGGTGGGGCGTGAGGTTCGGCTGCATACAACAAATATAAGACCTCTCTTCCCCTCATATGAAGATACAGGCGTCAGAAGCTCAGGGCCCGTGTCACAGCTTCTCAGTGTCACAAAGGACTCCTGGTTTTCTTTGCCACCTCATCCTGAGCATGCTTCTGCACTCAGTCTCCTCAGTGTCTGATTTGATTGCTAGAGCTCCAGCCATCGCTCCTGTATCCTAAGAGTGGGAGAAGAAAGGGAAGGAGGACTTACTTCCTCCTTTTAAGATCACTTCCGGGTAGGCCCACACCCCACCTCAACACAAAGGAGCCTGGGAAATGCGGCCGATGGCAGCAAAATTAGAACTCAGGCTGCGGTCGGAGTCCAGCTTGCAGATACCTTCTGGCTGGCCTCATCTTGACAAGTTTGAATTAAACAAAAAAAAAAAAAAATGAGAGATCAGACATTTAAATAGTATACGTTTTGACATTTAAAAGAATCTAGATTTCTGGCTTTTCTTAAAAACTCAGAAGCTCTGTTCACCTGGGCTCACGTTCCACGTGGGGTCTCCTTCTGGAACGGGGCGGCCCTTTTGGATGGGGCTTTGCCCCCTCACCCCACCCCCACACCACTCCCACGCCTGGTTTGCTCCACCCCTTCAGGCTGCATGCAGGGCCCAGGACTCAACCTCCAGCCTTTATAAGAGAGGCTCTGACGGGCCCAGGTCACCTGCTCACAGAGGAATTGTCCCAGGAATAGCATCCATTCCTGGCCCTTTGGGGCCAGCTGCGGGTGGCGAGAGTTGCGCCCGCACACCTATCTCTTATAGATGGAACTTTATCTGCTCGGGCATTCTGGGGATTTGCAAGACAGGGCCAGCTGCCAGAGCTGTGAGCTGTCCCTCACTGAGCATCTGCTGCATGTCACCTCTGTTGGACTTCAGTCCCCGTGTCACTGGAGTTCCGCCAGTGTGGCCGGAGGGCTCTGCCTCAGTGTCACCCGGGGACCTGTTTAAGACGCCAGCTCCTTAGCCGTGTTTCGGGACTGTGGGATGAAACCCTCGGGGTGTGGGGCCAAGGACCGCGCCCTTCAGCGGGCTCCCGGAGGTTCCAATGCTGTAGTTTGGGTTGACTGCATTAGTTCAGGCCCGAAGTCCAGAGTGTGGGCCAGGAGTCTGGTCCCCTTGGCTGTCCAGGGAGCGGGAAGCAGGGGTCAGTAGAAGCGCTCCAGCCAGGGCTGCTGACCTGGTCTGAAAGGCCAGGTTGAGGCAACTTGGGGTGCCTCTCTCCCTCGGGGAGAACCCCAGCCACAGGGAGCCGTCGAGGAGCGGGGCAGGAGGGGAGAGACAGCGTGCACACCCCTCCCTCCACCCCGGGCCAGCCGTGGAGTGGAGGATGGCACGGCTGCCTGGGACTGAAGCATGATCAGGTTTTACATCATCTGTCTCCCCGCTTTTGCCATTATGACTTCCTCTCTCGGTGGCGGGGGGATCCCCATGTGCAGTGCACGTGGGCAGGTGGGCCACCCACCTCCGGGGCCAGCGGGAACCAGAGCCACTGGGAAGAGAGACATTCTCCTCCTTGGCTGGGAGCCGTGGGGATGTAGGCTGGTGGCCAGCTGGTCCCCACAAAGGGCGGTAATTCTGCCCGGGCAGGAAGCCAGTGTGTGGCGGGGGAGCAGGGTTGAGAGGAGAGGCCCAGAAAATATCAGGGGACATTGTGTAAGCCCCCGGATCCAGTGGGGCCTCAAAGTCAGGTTCCCCTCCCGCGTTCTCATGCTCACCGGCGTTAACTCGAGTTGGTTTTGTCCCTGGGGGTGGGTGGGCGGTGGTGACAGGGGCCTGCAGCAACAGCAGGGGACTGCGCCAGCTCTGCACCCCACGGCTGCCCACGTCGATGCCAAGTCTCAGCTCCCTTTGGAAATCGGAGCGTGGGAAGATTTATGGCCAGAGGCCCCTGTGCTGGGGCGGAGCTCACGGAGGGCTCGGGGCTGTGTGGCCAGAGGCCATGGTCAGCTTCTGCCATCAAAGCATGACCCGCCCCGGGCAGCGGTGACCGAGTCTGCGGTGAGAGGGAACCGACCTGGCTCATATGGGCAAGACACACTGCCCGTGCGTCACCCCCGGGGCGCCCCCACCCCCGGGGGCCGTTCCCACGCTGGCCGGCTTCCCTCAGAACCTCCTGTGGGTGGGACCGAGCGTGCTCAGTGCATCGTGAATCTGAGCTCCTCCACGCTTACTGATGTCGTCTTTGATCACATATAACTTGCTGAGCTGATCTGCCTGTGTGCGTTGAAAGGCATTTGGGAGAGACCTCTGTCATTTGTCGCTCAACTCACCCCAGACTTTCAAACGAAAGCAGAATGATGCGTTCAGAAAAGCTTCAGGGTCGTGGTCCAGAGCATCTCCCACGGATGGCAACCCATCCGATGCGGCTGGGTTTTTTTTTTTTTTTTTTTTAACTGAGTCCCGGTTATGCGCCAGGGCCAGTGTGAGCTGCTGGGGTCTCCCTGGTGAATGGGGGTGTGCTTCTGGCCTCAGGGTGCTCACAGTCTAATGGGGGAAGGTGGATAGACAGACCCATAAGTGCAATTAATTCAGAGAGTGGCCTGTAATTCCTCTGTGGAAGTCAAAGAAATCCTCAGTGAGAACTTGACCTCTGAGCTGGGCCGTGAAAGGTATACGGGATCATCCAGGCCAGCCAGGCGTGTAGTGTCTGCTGCTCTCGTCTGCCCAGCTTCACCCCTCCCTTCTTGATAGCAGCACCCAAGTTTTCTTTTGAAAACTCCCCTCATTCTGTGAGGAGGTCCTGGTGGAACCGGGTGTGCGCCCGCCTCGCCCCACAGCCAAGATGTGGGTCCTTTAGACCATACCCCGCTGGGACTGTCTGTTTGCCACAGCACCTGACAAGGACAGAAGGCAGATCAAGCCGTAATATCCCAAGTCGGTTCTTGTTTCTTCTGCTGCGAGTCAGGCCCGATCTGGATTCTCTCCTTCCCGCGTCTCAGGGTCCGAGCCGCCCAGGGGCCCGGGCTGGTTCCCATCGCTCTGAATCCGAAGTCCCTGAGTGGCACGCGGGGTGTGAAGGACCTTTCTCTCCACGGCCCCTGAGGAAGGGGTATTCTTTCCTCCTTCGGCGAGGTCACAACTGCAGGGCTGCCATCCATCGGGGCCGTGTACACACGGCCTGCGCTTATCTGTCGCTCCTGAGTGTCCCGCTGAGCTTGGAGCTCCTGCGTCCCACGAGCTCAGAGCTCGGCCACCGGGGTCGTAATCCACAACCCTCTCACTTCCTGTCATTGTCACAGTTGTCACCGTCCTGTAATTCCGATTTCGTGCCCTGTTTTCCTCCTGCTTATTACCGCCTTGCCCTAACTAGAATTTTAATGACTGTAATACATTTCATCATGTGTCTGGAATCGGTTTACGTAATTATTTTTTATTTACAAACGCTTAGTAGGTTCCCAGGGTTCCCCAGGGTTGATCACAAAGGGATAAAACGCTTTCTGCGGGAATGTATTTCGTATTTCCGATAACGTCACTTCGGCAGTGGGCTTCATAGTGCTGTCACCTCCGTCGGCGTCCCTAAACACTCCAAGTTTCATTTTGCCCGGTGTCGAGTTTTCCATAATAAGATCAAAAGCACGTATCTTCTTGTATCTGACTTCTTCAGCTCGAAACGATGTTCTTAGGATTCATCCATGCTGTCGTGTAACTTTTGTTGCTGAATATTATTTCGTCCGTATGAAGGTACCACGGTTTATATCATCATTCAGCCAGGGCCCAGCCGGCGGGCCAGCTCCAACCCCATGCCCGTCGTTTGTTAATAAAGTTTTATTGCAACACAGCCACGTCCATTCACTTACCCATCGTCTATGGCTGCCTTTGCTCTCGGGCAGAGCCGAATAGTCATGGCACAGAGTGTATGGTCTGCGAGGCCCAAATGTTTACGCTCAGGCCTTTGCCAGCCCCTCCCTTCCACAGGTGATGGGCAGGTTGGTGGTTTTCCAGGGCGGGGTTATCACAGGTACCCTGTGCACCTGTCGACACCTTTCTCCTGGCAGGTAGGCGCCTGAGACTTTCTGGCGTACACACTCAAGGGTGGGACACACCTATCTTCACTTTTTCTCGATAACGCCCGTTTCCAAGGGGTGTGCCAGCCTGCGCTCCTCCCCTGTGCGTGCGTGTTCCTGCTGATAACGTTTCTGAAAACCCGTGCGGCCAGATTTTTTTATTTTTTGCCGATCTGGTGGGTGTGAGGTAGTATCTTGCTTTCATGTTACACCTCCTCAGTGACGAATGAGGTTGAGGGTGTTTTTTTAAATTTGTGTTCTGGCTCTTTCTGTTTCTTCTTCTGCGAATGTTTTGGTCCCTCTGTCCATTTTCATGTGACTCTTTAGCTTTTTTCTTCTGGATTGATTGGAATTCTTTATAGTAGTCTGTTTATCAGTCTTTTTTTTGGGGGGGGGGTTGGTTATGTATATTGCAAACACCTCTCTGCTCTTGACGAATCATTTTGCTTTGTTTCGGTCCTTTTTCTGAGACATTTCACATTTTAAGCACATCAACTGCTTCCCTTTGTGACTTGTGCTTTTTATATCTTAGCCAAAAAATAAAAAAGAAAAGAAAAAAGAAAAAGTTTTCTATCCTGATGTTGAAGAAAATGTTCCTATAATTTCTCATAAAGTGTTTTCTGTGGGAATCACATACTCCAAGTCTCGCTCCTGTGGCCGGGTCTGGGTGGCAGAGCTTCGTGTCCCCAGCTGAGACGAGGAGGTCCCCAGGAATTAGTGAGCTGCCCAGCGTCAGAGCTGATAGAGCAGACGACCCCCGCCTGCCTGCCTTGGGGGGCCCTGCACCACAAGCTGGTCCTTCTCCCAGAAAGTTGAAGCTCAGGGAGGGGAAGTGGGCTCAGGCGACCCGCCCAGGGCCACCCGGGCAGTGGAAAAGGTCTCCCTGCCCCTTCCACCTGTGTGTGTGTGGGTGAATGTGTGGGTGTGTGCACGTGTGTGGGTGTGCACGTGTGCGCACGTGTGTGCATTCATTCCTGTGTGTATGTGTGGGTAAATATGTACGTGCGTGCATGCGTGCGTGTGCGCACATGCACGTGTGTCAGGGTGAGGGAGTCCACGCGGCCTCTACGGGAAGGGACAGACCCCACGCGTCCCTCAGTCCCCGGTGCCAGGCGCTGCCGCCGGGGCCCCCAGACGGCCAGGATCCGCGCAGGCGCACGGCTCGCTGTGGGCACCGTGCGCGTCTCCGGCGACGTGCGAGGTGGCTTCGTGCGCTGTGCAGGGGGCGGGGGTGGGGGGGAGCCGGGACCGTGGACTCCCCCGCGCCCAAAGCACCTGCCCCCCGCCCGTGGTGCTGCCAGCCATGCCCGAATGCTGGCCGGACGGGGCGTCCACCTGCGCCAGGCTGTGTGTCTCTAAGGGGACCCCGCCCCCCTACCTCGAGTCCTTGCTCAAGAAAACACACGACAGGACAGCGAAACCACACAGCGTACGTTGTCGCAACTCGCGTTGCCAAACCACGTTGGGGAACTCCCCTCCGGCCTCCCCTTGCGTCCTCGTCCATTTCCTGGCGGCCCCTCTCCGTTCCCTGTCTGCTCCCCCTTTTTAAACCTCGGTCACCTACCTTTGTCTCGGCCGGAGTCGAGCTCCACTGGCCCAGGAGTCTCTGCCTCACTTGCTCTAGTCTGAATAGCATCCCTCTTGCCGCCTCGAGCAGGCGTCCACCGCCGTGTCTCCCTGTCACTTCCCAGCTCTGGCATCCTCTCTTCTGTCACTTCCACGAAGCATTAAAAGTGGAACCTTCCAGAGCAGCCAGGGCTTGGCAGCAGCCTCCTCCCACCGGTACCAAAGCCTTTCCCACCCGTCCCCGCAGGCTTCTGCCCTGGCTGCCCTGCACCCTGCGCTGGGCATCTGTGCGGGGCGGGCTGTGCCCCAGCATCCGGGGGAGCCTGAGGGTCCAGGGGGTGCAGCTGCCAGCCTCTCCTGATCCAGGGGGTGCAGCTGCCAGCCTCTCCGCCCGGCACTCACCTTCCCTGGAGCCTGTATGGACGTTTCCAGGTCCGTGCTCACACCCCCTTCTCACGGTGGCCGACTGCTGGCTGGCCTCTGCGTGTCCCAGCCCTCGTCTGCCCGCCATCTGCTCCCACGAGGCCACCGCCCGGGTGACCTTGCCACCGTCAGCGGCGTCACTCTAGCCACCTGTGTCCTGGGACCCTTCCTTGGTCACCTGGTTTTTTTTTTTAAAAAACGTGTCATCTGGTCTTTGGCCAGCCGCCTGCTTCTGGGAGGCCAAGCAGTGGCAACCGCCAGCGTCCCCACCGGCTCTGGCCGCGTCCTTTTAGGTGGACACACGCTGTCCTCAGCCCCTGGGGCCCCCACAGGTGGCTTCGCGTCCTCCCTGAGGATGGCTTCATCGTGTGTGTCTCAGGACCTACCTGCTTGTGCTGTAGATACGTTCTTCTTTCTAATACCTAAGAAGTGAATCTTTCGATTCCTTTTTTTTTTTTTTTGGAGTCCCTTCTTTTGTCTTTTTCTCTATTGTTTGCTTTGCTGTACTAAACAGAAAAAAAAAAAAAGAGAGATTCCATTCAATCCCTCTGTCAGGCACTTTCCAGGGACTGTCTGTCACACACTCTCTCAGCCTCAGTCTTCTCATCTGTAGGATGGAAACAATAGCAGCACAAAGACTCTGAGACGAGGACGCCGACGACGGATAGAAGGGATTCAGTCAGCTTCAGTCAGCGCCTGTCCGCCCCTCGGCTCGGCTCTCAGACTCAAGTACATGTTCAAGGGTTTTGTCTGCATTTATCAAATAGTTTTACAGTTTGTTTTGTTTTGTTTTGTTTTGTTTTTTTTAAAAAAAACCAGATGAGTATTCAGAATGTTTTTAAATTCCTCTTTGAAGAAATCTCCCCCGTTGGGGGTGGGGGGGAAAGAAGAAAAAAAAGGAAACCGGGGAATTCAGTTGCTGTTCCTTCTGCCCCTGTCAGTCTCGGCTCCCCCTGGGGCTGGACCCCTCCCAAGAAAAGAAAAAGAAAAAGAAAAAAAAAAAAGCTTTCTACCCACAATTCCAATGAGCCCCTTGCCTGACCGTATTTTCCCCGCTTTCCTGCATTTGCTATCTTTCTGTGCCACATTTTCTTTTAGCCTTTTTAAAAAAAAAAAACTGCCAGAAATGATTAGCGCGGAGACCAAAAGGTTTGGGGACTGCGAAGTAGAGGCTGCGGAGAGAGTTTGCATTCCCGCCGTCCCCCTGTATTACGCAGACGCGCCCTGTGATCCGCGTGTATGTGTGATGAGCTGGAGCCGCTCTGAGAAGGGGGGCGGGGAAGGGGGTGCAGATGCAGAAGGAACGTTCCCACCCCCAAGCCTCAAGCCTGGCTCGTGTGTCATTCCGAGCGTCCAGAAGCAGGGCCACACAGGGCTGGCTCCAGAGAGAAGGAATGAATGAATGAATGCATGAAGGGATGAGTGGAGTGGAGGGGAGGATGTGGGTGCGGGGGAGGGGGGGTGTGTCAGGCACCAGTGCCCCCCCCGGGGGCTGCCACATCGTGCGTGGCCTGGGCAAGCCGCCTTGGCCCTCTGGGTCCCCTGTCCGCTCCCCCACGAAGGCTGCCGGAAGCAGCTCCCTCTCTGGCTTCTGGGGAGGACCAAATAAAGTACCCCACGGGGACGCTCTCCGTTCACGTCGTAGCGATTCGTGGAGGGAGACTCGAATTTGTGGTTCAGACCAAGGCGATCGGGAAGGGAACGGGCTGCTGTTAATGGAGACACCTAGCTGACCTTCTGTTCCCGGGTACCCTGGGAGCGTGGGGGGCTCCTGGGAAGCGTTTCCGCGGGTCCTCAGCCAGCCTTCTGCGCCTGGCTGGCGTGCTGGGCTCCGGCCTCTCGGGACACTTGGTCGACTGGCCCCATCTGCGGTCTCACTCCGCAGGGGTCGAGGTGGCAGCTGAAGTGTCACTTGGTGCCTTCGAATCCAGGACCTGGGCCGGAAGCCTCTTACAGGCTGTGCGAACTTGGGTAAGACGCGCCTCCGTAGCGATGGCACGTGATGAGCCGGAGTCCTGCCCCGCCCTGCCCCGCCCCCCCAAACTCGCTGGCACGCGTCCCCTGGGGTACGGCCGGGCGCCTAGCCCAGGCTGTGGCCACACACGGGGCGGCCCGCTTGTCTGGTTTTCCACTTGCATGTCATTGCAGAGAAATAAAAGGACAGGGGAAGAATCACCATGGTGAGGGCTCCCAGTTCACCCCTTGCGATCTTCACCGCAAGACTGTGGAGTGGATTTTTATCATCTCCGTTTCTCGGATGAGAAAACTGAGGCTCAGCGAGGGGACCTGGCCTTGTCCCATGTCGCCAAGAGTGGGTGGCGGAGCTGGGTGGGACCACGGTTCCTCCCTTGCACGCAGCTTCTGATGGGCGGGGCTTTGGGGATGGAGGCCACGCCCCCTCTCGGGGCTAGGGGGCGCCCACCACCTGCCCCCGCCCCCAGGTCTGCTGGCACCCCCCCCACACTGTGCACACAGTACTCGGCCACACTTCCTTGGGTCTCCTTGGTGTCACTGACCTGTGTGGCAGCGTTGATGACCCCAAGGGCACACGTTCTGCCCCGCCCCTCGCCCCCCTCCGCCCCCCACACTGGGGTTCAAGCGCCCGGTTCCGTCACGCCCTGCAGACAAATCCATTTCTGCCTGTTGGACCCCAACCAAGGCATCGCCCCAGCTCGCCGCAGCTGAGGAGTCATCTTTCTTGCAGCTTCGTCCTCTCTCGTCCTGGCTTGGCCTCTAAAGCCGGAGACGCACGTCGTGGGGTCGCAGTGCGCGGCCTCGGGCCACCTGCCGGCGGCTGCCGGGAGCGCCCCGTGCGGCGGCGCGATCCTGCGGCCAATGCTGCCCCCTGGCGGCGGCTCTCCGCGCTGCGGCGCCCAGGCCACAGCCCGCCGCAGGTCTGACCCCAAGCAGACTGGACGTGGCGTTTTTCTCATTATAAAATGAATACAGGTACATTCCAGAAACTCTGAGACCCAGGAAACTAAAGATTACCTGCGAACCCAGAGATGCCCACTGTTAACCATCTTGGTATATGATGCCCTCCTAAGATGTCTTGTGTGCATACCGATGCATGAATTATTAGAGAAATGGGATAATAATCTACAGACGGTTTTAACAATAGCATCTAAAATGTCCTGAGTTTAGAAGCGGGAGAAAATCTGGAAAATCAGAAAAGCATGAAGGGTAAAATCTAAAAAGTACTTATAATCTCACCGTCCAGAGACAGTCTTTCTTCTCAGTGTAGTTTATACCTGTGAAAGTTAACTGTCATTTATCCATATATCTGTCTAACTTGCAGGAATCCAAATCAGAAATTAAAAAAAAAAACACTTCCTATGGGAAAATTGTATTCTTGTATTCTGGCTTACCTGGCAGCAGCCTGTGCCCCTGTCTTTGTTTTCCTGACAAGCAATTTCTCTGGAAACTTCCACCCTCCCCCGCCCTGCCCCGCCCTGCCCCGCCCTCCCCCGCCCTCCCCCTTCCATCCATCCATGTGGCTCTCTTATGATCAGCCGGGCCTTCCTTCTGGAACCTGCGTGTATGCGTCTGTGGGATTCATTCTTAGAAACGAAATTGCTGAAAAGAGGGTTTGCCTTTTCCTGCGTTTTGGCAGATGCCGCCAAACCGTCTTTCAGAGTGGCAGTTGGCATGCCCGCCGGCGGTCCCCCGGGGACCCGCTTCCTGGAGGGGCCCCCCACAGAGCGTCGTCAAGCTTGTGGCCGCAGGATCACACCCTCTGATGCGGCCGCAACGAGCCGGGTGTGCACCGTGCCACGCGGCAGGCTGAGTGATGCTGTCTGCTTGTTCTCGCTGGCCAGGTGCTCGTGGCTGCCCGGGGGGAAGTCGTGGCGTCTTCATCTGAGGGATGAGGAAGCTGAGGTGTAGCGAGCTCGGCCAGCCTCGGATGGTGGGACTGAACGGACACTGCCTCTGGCCCCCTGCCTCCGGCCGCCTCCACCTGGCAGTCCTCAGCCCTGGATGTGCTGGAATCACTCAGATGGGCCCGTTCAAGGCCTTCAGAGCTGCGGGTTCGGCAGGTGTGGAAAGGGCCTGACAAGACACGTGTGCTAGCTCCTGGGGACGCTGTAGCTGCTGGTCCGGGGCCCACACACATGGGAAACCATCGCTCCTCTCATCATATGGGACCCTGTCTGGACACGCCCTCACAGACCTCACTGCGACCTTCACCGCGGGCTCATTTGGACTGGACGTGTCCTCACACATTTTCTGTGTGTGTGTGTGTGTGTGTGTGTGTGTGTGTGTGTGTGTGTGTGTGAATCGATCTCTGCCTCCTCTGATGCACCCAGTTCGGTTTGTGGCAAGTGGATTCACGACTTCACGGCTTCCCTGCCTTTGTACTGGGGATGGTACACAGAGGAACCCCTGGGGGTGTCGCAAGGAGTAACGTATGCAAAAAAAAACAACTTGGAAGTCACAAAACGCTCTAGCCAAGCTACCAGTAGTCGATGGATGGGATGTTGACAAAGGAGCCGAGAAACACAGGCCTGGACTGAGCTGGTGGCCAGGCCACCAGGGACACGAGGCAGGTCGGTCCCCTTCTCTGAGCCGCCAGTTCCTTCTCTTTAGAAATGGGGGTGTCACAGGCTCCTCGGGGAGTGAACAAGCCCCTGTGCTTTGTTCCAGCCGCCCGTCCTGCTCCCGAAGCCCCAGGGGCAGTGGTGGCCTTGGTGACAACAGGGCCGGCTCTGGGCGGTGGCCGGGACTTCACTGCCCACAGCCACGTCCCAGGTTCACATGCATCCCCAGCTCCGTTCCCAGAACAGCTCACGCTGCCCGTTCCTTCCGCAGCTCGGCCGTGACCTCTTTATGGCACGAAGTGGGTTCTCCCCCGTAACAGGGAACTGGAAACAGGACACTCTCAGATTCCCAGAAGGCACTCCGGCTGAACCACATGCAGCATTGGCTGCTGCCAGCCGTTCTAGGTGCCGGGGACACGGTGGCAGACGGAGCAGACGTCCCTGTCCTCGGGAGCCTGTGGACACCGTGACCCTGAGCACGTCAGGGTCGAACCTGGCGCTTTCGGGGAACCCAGCGAGAGGCAGAGCTGCAAAGCCTCAGACAGTTACGGGGGGATCTCCAACAGCCCCGCACAGCCCTCTGGGAACACGCCGGCCGTGCTCAGGTCTGGGGGCGGGGCCCGAGGCGGCACTGCTGACAGGCTCGGATGCTGCTGGCCTGGGACCACTTTCTGAACAGCAAGGCTTTCAGTGATACCTCATGCAGATCTGCACCCCCAAAGGTAGCCCGACGTTCCCTCGGCTTCCAGTGACACTGTGAACGCACGGAGGGAACGCTGCTGTCGTTAGAATTCTCCTGGAGGTGGCGTTTGTGGACCGGGCCATCGGTGCGGGCCTCGGATCGCGGTTCTCTGATGACCAGGAGCAGCGTGGGCAGCTGCGGGACGCCCCGCTTTCTCAGGTGGCCTCCCCCACCTCTGTCGCGTTTAGGCAAAACGTCAGCTGTCGGGCAATGCAAAGGGATGGATTCAAGCACCTCCACTTAACCCGTTTTAGTCCGATATTTCTTAGCTAGGTCGTGGGCGCTCTCTGGGGAAGGGCCGGGGTCCTGCAACCTTGCCCTTGACACTGACGTCCTGGCATTCTGACACACGTCCAGGGTCTCTGGAGCAAGTTCACGTCCATGCGCAGCCCTCCGGCTGCTGTTCCCCGAGCATCTGGCGAACCGCTGCGCAGGGATTCTCCTGTCTCAGCTTTACGCCGACTCTGTGAGGTAGACCCGCCGCTTTCCTCCACACGGCCCGAACAAACAAAACCGAAGGTCACGGAGAAGGTCAGCCACCCCAGTGCATCATATTTTTTATTCATGAGTATGCCCTAGATCGTCCTGGCTTTGCTTCCTACGCCCAAGCCCTCGAATGCGTTTAAATCGTTTACGTGGCAGAGTTTTGGTAGCAAAACACACAGAGACGTGACCAAGCACGTTAAAACGCTCCATTATCTTTTCCCTAACACGTCTTTTAATGAGACACTCTCCAGACTTGGGGGATGTCGCTTTTCTCTGTGGACTATGGTGGATGCTGATTCCGCATTCGAATCTGACAAACGTGGAAGCAGACTGATCCCCGCTCCTCATGCTGCTGTCGGAGTCTAGAGCAGAACCCCCATCCCCCACGCGACCCCCGTAATTAATGCTCCGGGAATGCCGCCGAGTGAGGCCGGGGTCGGGGTGCTGCCTCTATGTTTATGGTATTTATGAAGGTTGGAAGACCCACAGCCGAAACTAGAGCTATCCTTCCTGCTGAAGGCATAATGCAAAAATATCTCTGCCTCAGGGGACACCGATGACACCCCAACATATGACATTTGAAGGTACCATGGACTGTGACCATTCCCCTCCCCCCCAAAAAAAAACCCTTGCATTATCCTTTATGTACAAATAAAAGAGAGCATTTATTTTCATTCTGAGTTTATTTAACATTTCATCCTGGGGAACTGAAATAATACATTGATTCCACAACTGGCAGGACACTGGGCTAATACTGAAATCGAACTGCTCATCGGTAAACACCTCCGGACGTAATTCCTTATATCGTGTCGACAGAACTACACATAAACCCTTTACCTTGACACGCTATTGCACCTCGTGTGAACTTTTCTCTGGGAAAGGTAGTTCTAAGAGATTGGTCCATTTGTTCCTTTTTACAAGCCATGATTAAACCACACAGTTCATATTTCCATATAAAAGCATCAAGAGTCGGAAGCTTCCCTAAATCGTGTTTAAAGAGATATATCACCCTGTTTGCTATCCCTTTGATAACGATGCTTTGGTCGTATCTTCCTGGCGTATAAAAAATTTCAGTTAGTTCATTGATCCCCCCGATTGGTCATTAATTTTTCGGCGAAGGTGAAGATTCTGCCTGGAGCTACTGGTGAAGCGTGTGTGTGTGTGTGTGTGTGTGTGTGTGTGTGTGTGTGTGTGTGTGTGAGAGAGAGAGGGAGGGAGAATTTGGGGGTCAGGTGGGCCCCAGGTGCTCTGCTTTCTTCTGAAAAGCACTTTTTAAACACCTCCTGGAGATTCGCCTTGAATGTCAGGCTTTTATCACTTTTTATCACGTTTTTAAAGAGAAGCATCTATGGCGACAAAGCACCTCCAAGGCCAGACCGTGTCATGGGGACATTATTTTGCTTCCGATGGTTTAGGACAGAAAATCTACGTGGGAACATCCGGGCAGCAGCGAGGAAGGCTCAGAAGGGCCCGAAGCTTCGGACCCACGAATCCCGTCCCAGGAAAGACCCACACGGACACAAGGCACACTGTTTCTTCTTTATGAGACAATTCTGTCTGCTCACATTGTCAGGGAAAAAAATCTGCTCAGATGAGTTTCTACATTTTTTGTTTGTTTTTCACGTACGGGTGTCTGAATCACAGTGGGACGGAGCCGTCTACACTGAGTGACACACCCACCTCGCACGTGTGCCTCTGAAAATCTACAGGCTTGGCGCGTCATCTCTGTTACAGTGACTACATCAAATGTCAACCCGCGACAGGTGCTGGACATCAGCGGGTCCCCGGATGCCTCACTGGTAAACAGGGTGCAACGTGATGGCCACGTTCAAGTCAAAGTCACTGAGTCACTGAGTCACGGACACGCTATCGCCACATCTTTCCGAAAGCCAAGGGGGTCTATCGGGGTGACGGCAAAGGACGCGATGGAGGCAGCTCTCATGTCTAGACACTATCAGACGAACCGGATTCAGCCCAGTTATGGAATATGCTTCCAAACGTGGGCATCTGTGCATTCCAGTGATGTGATGATGCGATGTAAGTCGTTCAATATAAAAGCAATGAGTATCAGATCTCCTTAAGGATGTCAAACAGAATCAATTCAAAAGTCAACCAAAGACATCCGGCAGCGAGATGAGGACACACGGCTGCTGACGGCGGGGATGGCTCGTCACCCGGGTCTGTCACGGTGACTTACAGCAGGTGTGTGAAGGCGTTTTTATCCTACCAATCTCCCACACGCATCGTCTGCTTTTTGGGCTGGCCACACCCCAACCTGGAGGCAAACTCCCCTTGCTATCTCTGAGTCACTTTTTAGAGGTTAGCTTTGGAGCTTTTGTGTTTTCCCAAATGACTACTGAGATTTCCTTGACTAGACACAGAAGCAGGATAAAATAATTTTAATATTTCAATTGGATTTCCTTTTCCCTGACTAATGATCAATACATAATGAGCACACACCGATTATCTACTCTGTGCCTAGCGGTGCTTTATGAAAACTCTAGGTGAGGGCTGGGATGTCGTCGCTAAAAAAACCAGGGACTGTAAAAGCTGCAGGAAGGCTGTGCCTGCCTGTCGATCACGCCACAAGTCACAGGTGAGGGGGCCCTCGGGCGTCGGGCACCTGGCCCGCCCCGGGCGCCGTGCTGGGCGTAGCAGCCTGACTCGAAGGGCTCGTGCGGGTCTTTTTTTAAAGAGTTCTGGATCTGGGGGGACCCCCACGGAATGGGGTGCGTGGAAGGCGGGGTGGCGGTCTCGCTCCCCGCTTACAACCCCTTGTTGAAGTACACACGTTGCAGGCCGGGGTGGCTCTCTCGTACTCTGGCTTGCAGCTCGGCCTCCAGGCTTGTCACGGGCATGGAGCTGGGAAGAGGGGGACAGGACAGTTATCACGCAGGGCAGGGGGGCCGGGAGACAGGACCGATCAGCGTGGAGGTGACAGAAGGCCCCTTTCCCCAGGATGTGTCTGTCCCTGTTTAATAATGGCGGGTCAAAGATAAGGTTCTCTCATCAGGTGCGGGGAAGGGGGGGGCTGACGAATTGGTTCTAGGGCAGACAGAACCCCTTATCCACGACCTACTGAGAGAGCCCGGAGCATCAAGGGCCAGCTGTTTGAGACCTGCCAGCCCGTGGCGGGCAGAAGCCTGGGGACACTCGGCACCAGAGCAGAGCAACAAAAACGCTTCTCCGGGCCTCAGCGTTGGAGCAGGGGGCCGCCGAAGGCCCGGGTTTATATACGAAGGCGATTTAACGCCTGTCCGTCCGGTTCTGACACGAGAAGCAGGATTCGCGGGGCGGTCTGGGATGACAGCGCCCAACGAGGCTTGTCAAGGCAGAAAACTGGGAAGAACAGAAGCAAATACGCCCACCGGCGAGGCCAAGGGCGCGGAATTGCTGTCTCTGGGGCCGGAGCTTAAATTTCGACATGTCTCTATTATAGATGCGTCCACCAGGGGTTGGACGCTGGAGCACGTCACCTGAATGTTCACAAAGGCAGATGTGCCCCGGAGTTACCCCGGCTCCTCCAGAGCAAGAAAGCCGTTTGCGAGTGGAAATGGGGGGGAAGGAGCCGAGCGAAGCCGGTTTGGGAACGAGACAGGCGCTTCCGTCTCCAGCTCTTTCTTTCGAAAGAGGCCTCGGCAGCCTCGTCTTTTGGAGTCTGAGAACCTCCCTACGGAGGAAACGGGGCGACAGCCCCCGTGTCTCCGACGGGTTTTGAGGCTCAAAACTCACGATCGTTTCGAAGGCTACACATACCTTTTCTGAGGAAACAGCGCGCAACACAGAGGTGTGGCAAACACCAAACTTTTTTTTTTTAAAAAAAAAGAAGAAGAAAAAGACAAATCAGAGCATTTCCGAAAGGGTCGACTTTCCAGATTATTTTTCCACTTCATTTTCCTAACGATCCCATATCTTTCTTTTGAGCATTCTGCTGCAGCCTCCCCAGAATATGTCCTGTTTGTATCCTTTTAGGATATCGAGGACTGCCACGATTAAAAAAATAATAATCAAAGGGAGAACAGGAGTTTAAAACAGAATCGCACAAACAGCTCCCCAAAGTTGTAGGTTTCTCTAAAGACTGTCTGCTTGTAGCTGATTATTGAGACCGTGAGTTCCCAATGTTCTGGGGGTGGTTTCATTTGTAAAACTGCGTCTCATTTCATCCGCCCCTCCCCTCTCCTTTCATACATACGCTGCCTATTTAGCTATAAAAAAGAAATTAGTGACAGCGGAGGAATTCTACTCACCAGAAGCCGACCAATCCAACCTGAATGGGGGCGCTCATCCACGGGAACCTCTGTGTTGAGAAATGAATTATTTTGACTACCTTCTCTATGGGCTCTCGGGGATCATTTCTTCTGCTGATTACCTGGGGGGAAAGCTCTCCAGATTACTGGACCCAGGTGGAATGTGATTAGTGAAATCTGGGGGGGGGGGGGATGCTGCAGGAAGTGTGTTTGTCCTGACTTCCTGTAGCGTCCCCTCCCCTCCCCGATCTGTCAGTAAGTAAACGCCCATGCAAAGACCCGGTGGCTCCTAATTTCTGCCCCTCGCACATGTAACGTGAGTGAGGCTTGGCGGGGCACGGGAGGTGGGGCAGTCGCGATAGTTTAGTCGTAATCGACCTGGCTCGGGGGGGGGGGGGGGGTAGCCCGGTGCCGAGGTTGGGGACAAGTGTGCCCTTCCAGCTCATTCCCGATCGTGGGGAGAAGGTGAGGGAACCCCCCCCAACCGCCCCGAGCTTTGCTTCCTCATCTGCCAGGCGAGCATCACGACGGCCTCCTAAAAGCGTGTGGGTGGAGAGACGGCCAATGACACCCATCGGGCACCTGGGACAGGGCCCGGGACGGAGCAGACACCCCGCCCCCCCAACCCCACCCCACACACACCCCCATGCGTCTCCTCTCTTGGTTTTCGTTGTTGTCAGTACGGTTAAAACGATGGCTGGCGTCAAACGTGTCTGCCTGTCATTGTCTCTTTTTTGTGTGTTTTTTTTTAAACAGAAACGAATGAGTTGGTGGGAGACGAAGCGATGTTAGGGTTTTAGTCGCCGAAGGCTGGGGCCGGGGAGCAGCGAGGCGTGCGGTTATGTGAACGAGGCCACGGAAGGAGCTGTGACCGAGCCGTGACGACGCAGCTAAGAGCCACACACACGGTGTTAGGACGATCACGGCCGTGAGGAGGCTCGCGTGCGAGGCGTACCCTGGTCCCCGGAGACTCCTCTGGCGACAGGGTACGTCCCACAGGGCGACGCGAGGGGACAGGGGCTGGAGAGGAAGGGAGAGGTGTCACGGAGGGCGACGGACCCACAGAGCTCAGGCACAGCCCCCAACTCGCCGCCGAGAACCACGTCTCTCCTGGGCCACCGGCCCCGTCTGTGGGTGACGGACTTTCACAGACGGCACGTCCTCGCCCTCGCACTGCCTGTGGATGTGTGACATCCCCGGCGGTGTACACTGGCTGACAGGACATCCGAGCACCCGGACGAGCTGGGCCCCGTGAGCCGGTGACGGCAGCCGCCTCCCCCGCAGTGGGTGACGGGGCTGGTCTGCCGCCTCAGGGGACACGGACACATGGCAGGCGGACGGTGCTGAGCGTCTGACGGCTCTCAGGAGTGACGAGGATCCCGGAGGACCCTGACTGAGCCCCGAAACCCAGGCCAGGCACCATCCCCCCTCCTGACGCCTCCTCCTCCTGCATCCCTTCCTGCCTCTAATTCGTCTCCGCTTCTCCAGCAGAACGGAGAGGGCTTTTCGGGGTGCAGCTTCCGGGGGTGGGGCGGAGTCTGTGCATGTCCCCTGGGGATGCTGCTGCCAGGGACAGGTGGACCGTTCGGTCACTACAGAGCCACTGAGGCGCCCTAGCCCGCACGTCACGTCAGCGTGGAGACTGCCAGGGGAAGCAGCTCAGAGGAGATCATTTCTCTGCACCCCCATGGCTTCCAAGGGAGACCGTGAGGGGGGTGCTGCAGGGGGGGCCCCCCTCACGTGGCCGGCACGTCGACAGGGACCTTGGGCGTGTGAGGTGCTCACCAGGACCACGTCTAGGTTTACTTTCCCAGGAACGCGTGTCTGCAGTGCTCCCTCGGCCTTGGCCTGGGTTCCCCTTCGGGGGCTGCAGGGAGGGGGGGCGTGCAGGGGTCAGCGGGCATCCTCGCAGGTCACTGAGCTCCCCCCGAGTCGCTGAAGCCATTCAGGAAGCATCCGCTCTGTGCCCCGTGAGACCAGACCTTACGGTGCTGTTTCCACGCCCCAGAAGGATCCACCCCGACCCACCAGCCCCTCCTGGCACGCCCCGACAGCACGAGCCAGCGAGTCGCCCTGTCCCGCCGTGTCCTACTGGCGAAACCTGGAACACCACGGCGGGGCCGAGCAGGGGGCACTGAGATCGCTTGGTCACAGTCTCATCCTGTCCCAGGACCAGACCCTGAGGGCAGGTGGCTGACGGGGCCATGCGTTATTAAGATGGGCTCTTCCAGAAAAAATAAACCGGGCACCGAATAAAAATAAACCGGGCTGCCACTCCCAACTGTGTTCTCCTTGCCGAGGGTGAACGTATCCTTTTGTTTCCATTTCTTGTAAACGTATCATTCATTCCCAGTTCACAGCGGTCTGGCCATCACCGCCTGGCCAGGCCTGTGGTCGACGGGGCGAGGACAAGTGCGTGACCGAGTTACAGCCTCCGCAGAGAAGTGGGCGGTGGTCTCCATTCCCGAGACCCTTTTCGAGCCTCCGAGGTCAGCAATAAAACGTCTCGGGAAGCATCGTGCTACTGACTGACACTGGGCGCCCGCGTGCCCCGGGCCGCGGACGTCTCTGCTCGCTCACTCGTCACGCGGGGACCGTCCTGTACGGTCGGGGGTGTGAAACGGAAGTGCGTGCGCGCGTCGAGGCGGTGACGCGGGACGGGGCTCACCTTCAGGAAGGCTTTCTTCTCCAACGCGTTCATGATGAACGGGGGGATGGCTGGAAGGAGAGACAGACCCACGTGACGTCGCCGTTTCCTGTCTGGTTTCCGGCTTACTTTCTTTCTATTTCCCCCCACCCCCCGACGATTTGACAAAAGGCGTATACCCCTTTTAGGCTATTTGGCAGAGTGAAACTATTTGCTATAATCCTTTAAAATACTTCAGTATTAAAAAAAAAAGAACAAAAGCAGACCACATCCTCATCCTCTAGAATTTTTGAAAAATAAGGCCACTTGCTTTGCCAGCCACAAAACTCTACGATCTCGAAGCGAATGTCGCGTTTCACTTCACATCTGCATGGGTGCCCGCATGGAGGGTGCCTGCTTCTTTCCTGCACCCACCCCACAGAGCCAGCCCCCATCCAGGGGACACTGCGTAGGGAAGAGAGATTCCCGCCTGGTGCTAGCCGGTGACCCCAGAAAGGTGACCTCACATCTCTGAGCCTCGGTGCCCTGTTTTTTTCTCATCTATACATTGTGGGGAGAACGGCACCAGCTGGCCATGTGATTAGATGCAATACCGCAAGGAGAACACCGGGGGGCGTTAGTTCACCTCCTCCCGGTTTTTAACAGACTGAATTTTTGTTACATTGACCCCTCCTTGACTGTGTCCAAATATCTCCGTGGAGTTGATAGATAGATAATGTTTCTTCTCTGGGGACGAAATAATGTTTCAAGCAACCAAAGCACTGGAAACAGCTTTGCAACAGCTTTGGGGGCCGGCCGAGCTCTAGAGGAGGGCCTCGCATCTCGGGATGGGAAAGGAGAGAACCCAGGGCACAACTGGGTGGCAGCGGGAGCGGCAGCCTCGATGTGGGCTCCTCTGGCAGTGTGGGCTCAGCAGGTGGGTTGGGGTGGGCTCCCCAACCTCCTGGCAGGCTGGCGACGGCCAGCCCCGAACCCAGGGCACTCAGCCCGCCCTTCACGACTGGTTCCGCGTGGCTCACTCCCTCACCTCTGTCCAGCCCACCCCATGCGTGAGACCCCCAAACCCCTCTTTCTCCCTCAGCCCTTATCACCATGTCACCGATCATATATATTTACGTTCCTATTTTGTTTATTCTCTGCCTGCCCCCCTCCCCCGCCAGGAGTGACTTTTTAGGCTCCCCGATGCGTAAACGCTTGTCTGCTCGGTCGGCACCTGCCGAGCGGATGTGGGGGTGGCGAAGCCCTACTCACCCATGCCGGGCGCTGCCATGAGGATCCTGGACACGACCACCTGGGCGATGGCCTGCCTCGCGGCGTGCGCGGACTCACCCAGGCGGTTCCCGTCGGCGTCCGTGACGGGGATGCCGACTTGGAGTTCTCTGCGGGGACAGACACACGCCGAGGCGGTCACAGGCGGCGTCACGTGACAGCTGGAGACCGTCGCGTGCCGCTGCCCGCGTCCCCGCCTGAACCGAGCGCCCCCCTCCCCTCGCTGTCGCTTTGGGCACGGACGAGTCTATCCTTAAACGTCACGGACAAGCTTTATCCTCCTCATGCGACAGGTGCCAGGGTAAAAGCACACGGCCAACTCGATAAAATAAATAAGTAACTAAGGTGATGACTCGAAGGGCGATGACGCTAACTCCCTAAGTATCGCACATTTCGGCAACGTCCCACATGAGCGACAGATGTCACACGTGGCGTCACTCGGTGGAGTGACAGGGACACGGGGGTCGTGGCACGGGGCGCGACCAGGCAGCTGCTGACGACAGCCACTGGTGCTATCATCACCCTGCTTCCCGTTATCCACGCCAAAAGGCTTCTTTGCCTCGTCCTTCCTTCTCCTGTAACTTTTGCCAGGTCTAAAAAATAAATAAATAAAATACTTCCGAAGACATAGATTGATATTATTTGCAACTCGGAAAGAAAACTCTGCGGGGAGGGGGAAAAGGACCTATTTTAGAGAATAAGCTGTCGTCACCTAGCCTGGCACCGCTAACTGGGAGTTTGAAATCACTTCCTTGTCAGTCTTTTATATCGATTACCACGCAGCGGTGGAAACAGCACCCGGACCCCCAGTCTCACCGGCCTGCCCCAGGAATGAGCGACGCAGTGGCCGCGCTCGTCTCGTCGGCAGACCCACCCTCGCCCCCACCCCCAGATGATGCTGAAGCAACTCCCAGATCTTGTAACGTTTCATGGGTACAGGTTAAAAACACATTTTTTTAAGTGGCGCGGCAAAGCGGTCCCTGCGACCGAGCCGACGTCCCGTCTGGGCGCTCGCAGGGCCTTACCTCTGCCTCATGAACGGGATGTTGATGCAGTTGGCGGCGGCCACCGCGGCGAAGGGGACGAAGCGTCCTATGAGAGGCGAGACCCGCTGCAGGAGAGAGAATCCCAGCAGCGTTATCGCGCCCGTGCGGTGTCCCCGCATGAGCGTACTTAGCCCTCCTCGGAAAACTGCTAAGACACGCAGAGTCCTGTTCGGGTAGAAACTCACACCCAGGGTGCTTTCCTTCAGAACCCGTCTGCTTCCCGGTGGTAGTTTTACCTCTCGGGCCTGGGCATACTGGGACAGAGCGGCTGCTCGGACATTTTGACAGCTCGGCCACGGCTGACGGAGAGGGCCTTTGGAATCCTAAAGTCTCGGGGTCACCTGCAGGCTGCTCCCCCTCTTCAGAGGTGCGGCCTGGGCCCCCCGTCCCTGCCCACACACACAGCCTCTGGGAGGCCGTTCAGGTGGGTGAGCATTCGGTGCTTAATTTAGCTCTTAAAACACAGTATGATGTCACTCGTATGAGGGACATAACGCCGAAAGCAACACACGGACAGACAAGAGAACAAATAAACAAACAAAACCTCAGGGACGAGGACAACAGTGTGGCGGTTACCGGAGGGCAAGGGGGCGGGGCCGAAAAGGGTCAAGGGCGGATGACACGTCACCGAGGGCGGGTGACCCGCGGTGACGTTCGGGGACCCGACTTTGGGTGGGGAGCACACACAGCGCGATACGCAGATGGGGTGTTGCAGAATCGCACACTCGAAACCTACATGATTTTATTAAGTGATGTCACCCCAACACCTTTCTTAAAAAAAAAAGAAAGCAAAACCAAAACAGGCACAGACCAGGGGCTTGGCCGGTGTCCCGGTGACACCCCGTCCCAAGCTTATGGGAAGACATAATTCAACCACGGAGAGAGAATGACACACTCAGGAGAAGATCGCAGGGCCAGAACCGTTTCGAGCAACGGCCGAGCGACTCAGGGCCGGGCCGCTGGGGACAAGACAGGAAGCGGACGCGGGAGTCCGTACCTTCGTGAGTGCGTTGAGTCCCAGGGCTGTCGCCACGGCGCCCGTGGTGGCGGACACGTAAGCCGTCCCCAGCTCCCTGCAAAGAACAGCCCACACATACTGCGTGCGTGTCGGGAAACTGATTTTTTTTTAAGACAGAATGAGGGGGAACGCGAAAGGGTGTGATTTAGAATGGAGAGCCCACGAAACAACGTTCGTTATCGCTCTACGAGCAGAGACATCGAGAGACAAGGCGAGTCAACCCATAAAAAACGTGGGATTCTCACCTACGTACGACCTGACACGCAGAATAGGCAGGAGTTGGGTGGACAAGGGAAGGAAGGGGGCTGGCTGTGCCTGGGCGGGAAGTGACAAGGGCAGGACAATGCACGCTGGCTTAAACGCACGTCTGGGGCACATTTGCCTAAATAAATTTTTAAAAATGCTTTGGAGAATACTAACGTACATACTGAAAGTAAAAATGCAATACTGCTGTTCTTCAGATGATACCTTAGCGTATAAAAGCTCTAAAAGTCTCATCTTCAAAATGCGATGAAGCCCGAGCCATCCTCTCTCATTTAAAAAATAAATTTGCGTTCACGGAGAGGCTGCAGGGACGGGATGCTAAACGCTGCCGGATGCAAACCTGGTTCTGAATTATGACAAAACCGTGGGGCTGTGGACAGCGACTTAAAGAGACAGAACAATAATAATAATAATAAAAAAAAAACAACGGACATTTCACGAGTTATGATAAAAATTTTTGGTGAACGAAGCGCTTTGGGCTCCCTAACCGTTGATTTATTCTCAGAGAGGCGAGAGTAAAAGCCTGTTCGTTCTCTGGCTTTGTGGCTCTGAGCGTGACCCGTTTGAAAGACGCATTGGATATAAATGTCCCCCCGATTCAGGGCCGCTGTGAGGCGTGTGCTCCCCGACGTCCTGACCGATACGGATGGTGTGCCCAGGGATAGCACCCCTGTGGAATCCACAGCCCCCCCCCCGGGGGAAGAGCCGGGGCCGGCGACCTCGGGGCCTTACTTGACGGTGAGGGGCGCGTCCCCACTCCTGTTGGTATAGTTGACCACGGCGTTGAAGGACTGGTTGACCCACTGCCAGAACAGCACGGCCGGCGTCGTCCTAAAACGGAGCGACCCGTCGTCACGTGTCCGCCGTCGCCTGGGGCCTCGCCGCCGTGCGGGGCAGAGGGTGCCGACGCCGGCTACGGCCGGGGAGGGGACGGACGGGACGGGATAGGACGCGGGGACACCAGGTGTGAGACCCAGCACCTGAGTGGCTGGCTGAGTGGCAGGTCTCTATCGCCCCTGCTTGCCAGCCAGTCACCTCGTTCGGTAGCTGTGGGCAACACCGAGCTCGGAAGGTGACCGTGTGTGTGGAGTGAACTTAATTTGATCTTATTTTAAATCTGTAGAGAGCCTGGCACGGAGCAGACACTCACTCAGTGTCAGGTCCCACCTCCCAGGGGACAAGGAAGCCATCTGTAGGCTGAGTATTCCTGGTCCCTCCCAACTTCACGTGCCACCTACATGTCTGTCTACACCTCCACCTCCGTCCACACACACCTGCACTCACACCGACGACGTTACGAATGGATTCAAAAGAGAAGTTGCTTAGATACTCTTTATATATATATATGTATATATATATATATATATATATATTTTTTTTTTTTTTTCTCCATCTCATTTTCTTTTGGGTCTATGACTTCGGGAGAAATTCAGCCTCCTTGTGAACAACACAAAGAATGCCACTCAGCAGAAGGGAAAAGGTACAACAAACCCCTAAAGCTGCATCTACACAGAAGGCAACTCCACGTGACATCCCATTCATGTCCATAAAATCACGTACCCACAGAAACCTACGGGGAGCTCCCGTCACATCCCAAACCGGCGACCGCTGTGTTTCCGGAACGTACCTGTAAAATGTCATCATGCAGCCCGTGATGGTCATGTTCATGGGCACCTGGGCCGACATCCTCCCTATCAAAATCATCTTTTCACCCGTGTCGGGATGAAACGCCGAATCGTAGATGTACTTGGCTCTCCACAATTCATTTTCGGTGAGACCCGGAGGAACGATTCCTTGCCTAGGAAAACAACAGCAAAGAACACAGTCGCTCCTTTTGAATATTTCGCCGGTGCTGACAGGTAGCTCGCTAGAAGGTTTTCAAGTTTCCTCTTGCCTAGGACAGCGGCGCCGGGCTGGATGGAGTGACCCATCCAGCTGATCCAGAGCCAGGGACATTTTAACAACACAGACGACAGTGAACACTTAAGCATTTCCAACCCATGTGTCTCAAATGATCTCTAATTTGGAAAGACAAAAATGTAGCTTGCGTTATAGGGAAGCTGCCGACTTTCAAATAGTCTTTTTTTTTTTTTTTTTAAAAAAAAAATGACATATTTAACTATGTATTTTGGACTTGGCAAACTCTGTTCTTAACCAAGGAGACACAGGCCGCGGCCATCACGAATATTAATTCACTTTTAGATCGGTCGTGGGAAAACCCAGATTCGAAAACCTCATTTTTTTTTTTTTTTAATCAAAGAAATGGGTATTGACTGCTGGGAATTTTGAAAATACAGAAATTCATCAGGACAATGAATGAAAACCCTTCGAGCCCTCACTTGCTCATCGTCACCGGCAGCGTTTGGGTGAACACACTTTTAGTCTCTTCTGAGACCTACATACGTAATGTCTCGACTTATCTTTAGATACTCCTCTCTACCACCTGGACTGGCTTGAACAGTGTTCCCTGGTGAAACAGCGTCCCCCGCAAACCCACACCCACCGGGAGCCTCAGAACGTGACCTCGTGTGGAAGCGAGGCCTTGGCAGGGGCCGTGAATGAAGGTGAGGAGACGTGAGAAGGCCAGGGGTGATGGAGGCGGAGATCTAGGCTCTGACCTGTGGCGCTCTGGTCTACCAGCCTGGCGAAGCTGGTGCACGGTCCCCACGGTCTGGGTGTGAAACAGTACATCGTACCAATCCCCGGAGGCCGGACATTTTAATTGTTTTTAATCAATTTAATCCATTTACCTTAAGATATGAGTATCTCAAAACTTGCCACACGTTACTTCCCGGTCGGCGGGCCTGCCACTCCAAAACCAAGACTTAAATGCTGTGTTTATCACCAGCTGAGAGCCCGTGTCCGCCGAGCCTGACCTGGGACATCTATGGCGTCCCCCCTATCTCCATCTGGTGGGGCCAGCACCCGGCACGGAACGGGACAGCCCTCAAATGTGTGTATGCTAGAGTGACAGCCCCACACGCCATCACTCTTCTTTCTCTTTCTCAAAAACGCCTTCGTCACACTCATCATCGATGCAGCCAGGACACCCTCGGAACGATTCTGTTAACTTTAGAAGCTGTATTTTAACTGAAGCGTGTGGACCTGGAGGGAGCCGGCACCTCTCGCCCATGAAGACTCACTCGTTGGGGCTTTGTCTCAGAAGCCACCAGCCTACCCCGATGCGTGGCAGTTCGCCTTCTGCTTGCTGTCTGTCCATCTGGGGACAGACAGGTGCCTGGGGTGGCTGAGGGTGCAGCGTGGGGGACGTACCGGAGAGGAGGAGACGGGGCGCTGGCGAAGGGGGTGCCTCACAGCTCGGCACCCCAGGGCCGGAGGAAGGGCTGTGTTAATTAAGCTCAGGTAACTACGAACCCTGGACATCTACGGTCAGCGATGGGGGATCCAACACATCTTCCTATTTCTAACTCTTTTTTTTTTTTTTGGTAAAAAGGATCCCATTATAGACAAAAGGTTGCAGGATCCCTGAGGGAATCCCACGGGGAGCCGTGTCACTGAACCCGAGCACGGCCGGCGACGGTACCTGTAGTCACGCACGATTTTGCCCGCCTGCTCCAGCTGCCTGTCCGTCAACAGGACGTTCCTGGGGTCGGTGACCGTGAAGAAGTGGCTGGCGCGTCCGGCGAAAGTGCTCTGGTCCCATCGAGGTTCTTCGATGTTGATGCTTGGTGGCAGTTCTCCAGACATCGTCCTGGACGGGGGTGGGGGAGGGGGGGAGCCAGAAACGCAAGTCCAGTTAAGGCGGTGTCACCGCTCACTCAGAAACTCTGTCATGTCACCCGTTTCCGGTAAAGACATACGTATGTCCTATTTACAAAAACCACCGCTAACGATGGAAGAAAGATCATCTAAATCCAACGCTCCCCCTGTCCGTAAATCGCGATCTCAACCAAATTCCACTAATGTCCCCACATAGTGCTCCCTAAAAGTCCATGGACTGCATCGTTCTTACTTCTGGAAACCTAGAAATGCTCTAGAGAAAAACAGAGATAGCAAAAGTTAAAAGCAATAACAGTACCAGGACCTCCCTTTCTGGAAACCAGCCCTTTCTCTGGGTGTAAACAGTCAGCGGCAAAGCTAGCCCTGCACTCCGGTGGGACTCTGTCCTCTGTCCTCGCTACCTTAATTACGCCGGTGTCACGGGAGGGGACGGTGTCCCTGGGGTGTGTCCCTGGGAGGGGACGGAGGCATTGGCTTTGTCTGGAAAGAGAGCACAGCTGCCGCCCGCCCCTCTGCGGGCAGATTGCAGACTGACCGGTGGGGACGGCATTCCTGCGGAGGGCCACACCTGCCCCAGATGAGGTAGTACGTTTCCGTCCAGTGTCACGGGCTTAGCCCGAGTCCCCTCCATGTGGAACCGCCACTTCTTCACGACGTGAAACCAGGCGTTTCCGCGGGGCCGCGGCGGCTACTTCCTCGCCGTGGAGGCTCTGACGGGTACGGGGAACCCCTGAAACGGCTTCGGGGATTAGGAGGCTGTGCCCGAGAGATGGGGGGCTGCTGGCGGAGCGAGGGGCCTCCCCTGGGGGACGTCACTCGTCGGTTTGACATCTGGTTTAATCACCGCAGAGGGTCGACGGCAAAATGCTACGGTTTCCGCACCACATGAGCAGACTGATGTTGGACAAGAAACAAACTCATTTGTTTCTGATCGAAGGAAATGACGGGGGGTGGGGGGGGTGTGAAGGAGCCGGCCACAGTGAGACCCCAGAGCAGGGGACGGCCGGGGAGGGGACACCTCGTGCCCGCTTGACCATGGTGCACCCCGCGGGTGCAGCGTTGGGGGACCACCCCGCGCCGAGTAGGTTGGTGGGCGCCAGGCCCGTGACAGCATCTGTTCACCCCACATCCCCGTGTCCCCGCGCCCCGATTCGGTGCTCCTCCCAACGCTCCAAGCTCCGTCATCACCACTGTCTCTGCTACGGTGACCCCAGCTGTTATCCCCGTAACTAACGGTTGTGGGGTGCCACGGACCACGCCCACAGAGGGTGGCGAACCTAACTGATAAATGTCCCTGCTCTGAGCGCTCCACGGGCCGGGCCTTGCCCTGTCCGTGTCCCCCTCCTCGGGCGGGACTATTACCGCGTCACCGAGTTACACTGTGATCCTCATGAACCCCTCTGGGGGGCCTCGGTCCGCGTGCCGCCCCTGACTTCACGGTTCGGGACACCCCACCAAGTCTGCTCCACTCAGGCGATGGCTGTGGGTTTAGTTTCCAAGAACGCTGGGGGTGGCCAGCCAGCGAGCAGAACTTGAATCCCCGGCTCCCAGCGGCGCCTTCTCCCTAACTGTCCTGTCATTTTGAGTCCGGGCACAGAGGTGGCGAGGGGAGGGGTGCGCAGCGGAGGCAAATCGGTGTGACTTCGAATGCCAGCTCCGCCGACCAACTCTGTCACCTGTACGCGTTATCCCACAATCCCAGCGTCCGTCTCTTTGTCAGCGAAGTTAAGTGACTGCCCGATAACAACCCCCACCGTGAACTAACCCGCCTCACAGCATCTCATGCGACCCTTGTAAGGACAAGGGCGGCGAGCTCGCCTGCTCAAGGCTGGTGTGAGAACGGGGACCCCGGCTATATGGCTCCAGAGAGCCTCTGCTTCCTGGGGAGGTGTCCGTGACCCCCAAAGCATCTCCCCGGAAGACAAGACTGTGGTGGGGCCCAGGGATCTGATATTTAAGAACGATATGCTGGGGTATCTTAGTATAAGTTTGGGAAACGCTATGTTTGAAAGAACATAAAAATTACGAGTAAGTAATAACCAAACGCCCTGCCAGTTCAAGGACGAGTCTCACCCTCTTGCCACGCAATATACGTACTCAGGTGACTCGGCGGCCCTTCCCGCTGGCCCCTGGGCTGGTGCTGGCTGGTCCCTGTGGAGGATGGCTCCCAGTCCTGTGGCTGCCGGCCTGGAGTGTCTATTCTGCCAACCCAGGGCATCAGAACTGGACTTTACCCACAGCCGTCAGCACTGCAGTCCTGATTCTGTCATTCCTTTCCAGGAATGTCACTGGGTGGGTCGCTTCACATCTCTGAGCCTCAGAGTCCTATCTCTCAGAGATAGGAGCGGGCTCACGGGGCGGTGGGACGGACGGGCAAGCTGGCGTGTGCCAGAGGGCTCCGTGAACCCCGCTCACTCGCGAGGTGACGAACAAGGGCAGGAACACAGCTAACAAGCCAGGTCTCCGGGAGCAGCATCTCTCGTCCTCGCTGGCTGAGGCCCAGCCGGGGGAAAGGCGGGGCCTGGAGGTGGCGGTGGGTGCGAGGGGGGGAATGTAACGGGACGTCCCCAAAAAGAGGATCAGAAACGTCTATGAAAAAGAACTTTTCTCTGAGAGAAACTATTTCAGACTTTTTGAGCTACATGCCAGGAAATCGCTTAACTACTGGGGTAAAAAAATAAATAATCTCCCCAAATGTCACAGAAAACAAGTCTAGCACGGAATGTGCTCTGTCAGGACCTTTGACGGAGACCTTTGACCCTGGCTAAAGATTAACCGTGGGAACTAAGGCCTTGGGCTGCAAACGTGTAGGTTCGGGGACTGGGCTGGGGAGAGTGCTCACCCGGGTTGCCCTGGCCCAGGTCTACGTGGGCAGGGCCAGGCGGGTGTGACACGCCTTTAGGTGCCCCTTGTGGGGCCTGCCACGCCCGATTAGATGGCCATGTCCTCATGTCAGCCCTTTAAGAAAATTCTCCCTATATTGGAGAGCTGTTCAGAGACATCAAAGGCCACACTCCAGATGACACAGGTGGGAAGTGGCAGTTCTGTGTGTGTGTGGGGGGGTGTGGGGGCCCCCCCTCCTCCCCAGAGGTGATGTGGCAGCCAAGGCAGCCACCATCACAACTCCAGGAGCCTGAACAGGAAATCCACTCATCGGCTTGGCTTCTGGAGCTGGTCATCCCCACATAAAAACCCCTCCACACGGGAGACCACGTGACGGACCGGAAAGCCGCCCCCCGCCCCCCCCCGGAAAGCACGGCATGCTTTCAGAGGGTGCTCCCCGCCGATGGCGGCCTTCCGTAGGGTGGGCGCCCCTTCAGGGGTTGGCGTGGACGGAGGCGTGAGTCTGCCTTGAACCGGGAGGGCACGGAGAATGTCTGCCTTGGGCCTGTGCCCCCAGCCCCGCCCCACGAGGCCCATCTCCAGTCCTCTGCTGGCCTTAAAACACCCAGGGGACAACGCTGTCCTGAAGCGTCACCCCCCCAGTCCTCAAGACCAACTTTGGGTTTGGGTTTCTGATTCTCTTCGGATGAGTGAGGTTCTTAGCCGTTAAAAAAAAAAAGGTTCTATCGTTTTGTAGCATCGGTCTGTCAAAATGATAAAATGCTACCCAATCTGTAACATTTTGGGCATATTCAGTTGAATGTTTTATCCACTTTAAAGAATCGACTCACGGATTATATATACATATACTGTCTATGAAAATATTTTCTTAATTAAAAACTTGGTAACTTTGAACCCCATATAATTAAGTAGATTTGTTTATTACTTTAAGCTAGTTTTTCACTTTCTAGGTGAAAGGTCAGTCTTTTTTAACGACTTATGGCTTCTGACTTCTCACCTTTAACCTCCAGGGAAAGGCTCCACCCAAGATCCTCCTCCACTAAAGGCATCTGACCTCTGACCTCATAGTAAACGTCATACAGACTTTGTTCTGAGGCCTCAGAGAGCAGCGGGTGGCAGGTGGGTCTGTCCCCAAGGCCACTGCCACTCCCCTGTCCTCTCAGCTCTCCTGGCAGGAAGTTAGGGTGGGGAAGGGATGTCCCCTCCACGGCTGGCACCATTCCATACCCACTCACCGGGGGTTTCAGAGACATTGTGCAGAATATCGAGAGCAGTCTACATAGTTCGCTGATGCTGAATGATAGCCCGGCCTCGTTGTGCAGGCTCCTCTGTGACACTGTCCCTTTCCCAAGGGCCGACGGGGCCGAAAAGCCTTCTGACCTTTGCACACTCTCCGAGAGCAATTATTCATCAGAGCCGAGTGGAAGCTGACAGACCCTTCTCTCCAAACACCCTCACCGTTCTGCAGACTCGTCCCGAGGGGGCGAGAAGACCCGTCTGAGGTCCCCGGAACTTCTCGGGGGCCCCTCCACGTGTGTCCCCCTGACGACCTCGCTCTCACCTTCCAAATCTCACGTATCCAGTCTGGGTCCAGCCCCATAAGAGCTGCAAAGCGCCCCGACCTGCCTGCATGCCCCCTGCACCCATCCCATTCACAATGCCCGGCGCCCGGAAGCAGCTCCGTCAACGGGATGGACGGAGGAGAGAGATGCCAGCGGCGCCCACATCCAGACCTAGAAGGCCAGGCGGAGGGGGGTAGGGTCTGTGAGAAGAGCGGGGAGTGCCACAGGGGTCCCGGAGGCAGTGGCCCCCAGCGTGGGCAGGCCCGTGGGTTCTGAAACCTCACTCAGATACTCCACATCCATCCCCCGGTGGTCTGCTTGGCAATGGCTGGGTGCAGAGCACATGTGGATACAGGAGCAAGACCAACACAGGCCCCATCACAAGGAGAGAGAGAATCAAGCACGGAAACACAGTTCCTTTCACCGGGTGACAAATGCCATTCAAGGACAAACACGGGGACTCTAACAAAGGACGTGCGCCCCCCGGGGGGCTGGGGGGCGGGATTTCAGAAAACAGAGGCGGAGGAGAGCATTTGCAGAAAACCTTCGCGCTGAGACATATGGTCTGGCTCTGCGGGCCGCCAGCAAGCTGTGTGACCCCGGGCAGACTGTGCGACCTCTCTGAGCCCCGCGCCGCTCACCTGGATTGGGAAGGCTGTACCCAAAGCCTCACAGGGCTGGAAGGACGGGAAGTAAAGGGACCTCATCCACCTGCGCCCGCCTGGTAGCCTCCTCCGTGGTCACTGTGACCCGAGGGGCAGACCCGGAGAGCACAGAGATGCGCGGTGCCAGGTGCCCGGGAGGACCACGGCGGCGGCCCGGCCCGGTGCCACCTGGTCGCCGCGCACGGTCCCCGCGGCAGCCATCTTGGGTGTCGTCCCCGCGGCGACTGTCGTCACGCGGCCGCCGGGGACAGCGTGGCAGGCGCGTGCGGGCGCGGACGGTGCGCCCCCTCCCATCGGGGGTCTGGGGGGTCCCCGAGGCTGCTGGAGGGGATCGGGCGGCGCGACGGCATCGGCCCCCACGGCGCAGGGTCCCCTGGCCCGCGGTGGGGGTCCCGGCCCCGGGGAGGGGGCTTCTGGTCCGAGCCCGAGGTGTCCCCGCGGCCCGCACGCGGCGCGCGCCCCTGCGCCCGGCTCCCCGCGCGCGCCCCGCCGGCCGCGCCGCCCCCGCGCGACTCACCGCTGCCCCCGGCCGCTCGCAGGACCCGCTCGGCGCCGCCTCTGTCGCCCCCGGAAGCGCTTCTCCCGCCACTGCGCAGCGCGGCCCCGGAGCGCGTCCCCGCGCGGGTCCCCGAGGCCCGGCCCCGGCCGTGCGCGGCCGCGCGCGGGAGCCCGGGACGCCGCCCGGGTCGCCCGCCGCCCGCCCGCGGTCCCCGCGCTTTGCTCCCGGCTCCTCGCCCGGCTCCTCCCCGCTCCCCCCCGCGCGGGCACCCCCACGTCCTCCTCACCCAGGAGCGGGGCCCTGCGCGCGCTCAGGACGCGCTTCCCTCTGTGCTCCCCCCTCCCCCATTACTTTCCACCCGTGACTTAAATGTCTTCCCCCTCCACGAGGACTCGTGGTGACACTGCAGCAGGAGGGAGGGGAAGAAAGAGGTTCACAGCCCCAAAGGAAGTCTGCTCCACACCTGGGTCTGGCAAGGAACACGTACCCAGAAAATATGAAAACACTCCCAAATTAATAAGGAAAAGAAACAACCAAAAAGAAAAAAAAAACGCACAAAAACATTAATACGTGCACTTCAAAGAGAAAGAGAATCAGGTGGCCCCGATCCGTAAGAAAAGATATCCGACCTGGCTGGTCATTCCCGTACTGGGCACTGGTCTCACAGGTAGGTTTTCGGTGGCACAGGTCATGCTCAAAATTCCTGGGAATGTTTAGTCAGATTCTGTCCTGTCCTCCCTTGTGTCTGCGTGTTAGGCTCCAAAAGATTGTTTTAAAAGTTCCTCCCTCAAAGAGCTTGTTGGCAAGGAGATAGATGGGTCAACAAGTCATTACAACAAATGGTTACTATTTAATGCAAAAGTGGCAACAGCATCATGTGGGCTGAATAATTAGTTAAGTGCAGGGAGATGGGGCATCAGCTCTGCTGTGCAGAGTGGGGGCTGCAAGGGATGCATAACAGACTCGTGCATCAGTTATCTGTTGTCCCAATAATGCTACAGCACGACCACAAAACGGGGGAGTACACAACAATAAATGTTTATTTTGTGCCGAGTCTGTGGGCTGGCTTGGCTGGCAGGCCGGTTCTGAGAGCTGGGCTCACCAGGTTACTCATGGGATCAGCTGTGGGCTGTGGGTGGCTTTCTGGATCCTGGCAGGGCTGTCTCACTCGTCGGGAGCCTCAGCTGGGACAACCGACTTGGCTCTGTTCCAAGTCTCATTCCTCCGACAGTCTAATGTGGGCGTGTTTACATGGCCAAGCCAGGTGTGGGGGGCGGGGCTGCATGGAAGGAGAGAGAGAGCGGTTGAGAGAGAGGGACTCAAGGCCTCGCAAGTTCAAGGCTTGGAACAGGCGAGACCAGCCTGCATTCAGGGAGAAATGGACTTTCATAAGCTCTTTTGAGTTGGATTTCTATCCCTGGCCAATGGGCAGGGGGGCGGGGGCAGGGCTCACCAAGGTGGTGACTTTTGAGCTGAACGCAACTCCATTTGAACAAGTAGGAAAAGGAGATGGACAAAGGAAGACGAAAACAGCCAATGAGCTGAGGTTTTTAAGGATAAAAAGCAAGTGTCTGCACATGTGTCCCCACCGTGGTTTTAAGTAAACTGTTTTCGGAAACAGCTCCATGGAAGCTAAAACGGTATTTTTCAGCTTTTGTCGGTAAGGAAACGGAGAGCTGGCGAATTCTGGCTGGGCTCGCCTGGACAAAGGTCGCCAAACCCTTGCATTTGAATACGGACTCTGGCCCGCTTAGGGCATGGCAGAAACAAAACACAGCTTGTGTCAGCAAAGATGGGGGCCTTTCTGAGCATTACAAAACGCAGTGAACTGAAGAAAGATGTTGCTGAATCTATCACAAGATGAAGTTTTCCTCCTGGTGGAATGGAGAAGCCAGTGAGAACATTTGCCTTTAAAGCTAAGACTTAAACACTTTTTTTTTTAAGTTCCTGGTTATATTAGCAAAAGTTATTTATGATGGATGATAAAACACATAAAGAATCACGCGAATTTGAAAAGTTCACGTGCGGACTCCGTGCCAAACCCCAGCATTCTCCCTCCCGTATTTTTATGATGTATTCTTCCAGCATTTTCTTTTCTGACCCATCAAACTTGTATTTATCCTGCGCTCGAGTTGAGCCCAGCGCTTAAGGACGCAGGCTCCGAAGCCACACCCCCTCTGGCTTCTGATTGGCTGTGGGACCTTAAAGAAATAAGTTTCTTAGCCTTTCTCGAGGCCTCGGCTTCCCTATCTCTCTCTAAAGCAGGGATCAGGCTTTCTTCACTTAACGTTCTGTTTCATAAATGTTGTCTCGGGCTGCATCAGTATCATTCATTCCTTCCTGCTCTCATCCAGTGACTGCTTATTGCACATCAGTTGTTCAGCAGACATGGTTCTAGGCGCTGGGGAGTCTACCTTGAAAGGCACAATTTTAACCCCCTGCCCCGCTGCAGTGGGCATTCCAGGAGGGCGAGACAGACAATGCACACGGCGAATGAGTATATGGCGGTGGCAAGCGCAGTCGATAAACAGAGCCGGGCCAGGGCTGGCAGGGCGTGTGGCCGGGCAGAGACCTCTGGGGGAAAAAAAGGTCCCGTCTTATTTGAATGACTGTCGAAAGCTCCGTGTCACCATCCACTCAACCTAGTCAGACGACCCTATCTACTCAGGTACATTTGATCTTGTGCAACTGTAGAGGAGGAAAATTATAGGTAAGTGTCGAGGAGAAAAAAAAGGAATGTTTCTTCTTCCCTTCTAAGTTCTTTGGGCTGCTTGAATAATTCAAATGACATTCAGCAGATGAACAAGAGAAGATCAAGGTTTAATAGGCGCACCTGGGGAATTCACAGAAGCATAAAAACGCCACAGACAGTAAGGCAAAAACGAGACACATAATTCACAGAGAGATGAAAAGGGCCTGTTGCATACGGTGCCGTCTTGACACAGGGGGACGCAGAGTCAGACTGGCCTTGCTGGGTTCCTCCCTGTCCCCCCACACCTGGTTCGTACTAAAATATGGTCGTCTGTGTTGAGAGCGCCCTCTTCTGTCCAAATTCTTGTAGGCAGGTAGGGGGAAGTTCAAAGGTTTTCTTCCTGAGTCTTTTGCTTCATAGAAATAACCAGCTTAAAATAATCAATACCCCCAAAAAGGGCATATATTGGGGTGGCAAATTCTGTTCCCCCTTTACAGCCTCGGGCATCTCTCCAGGCGGGGCGTGGGTGGCAGTGTGGTCTCAGGTGGGTGTCACCGAACAGCAGGTGAGAGTTGGATGCGTGGCTCACAGAGGAGCCAAGAGTCTGAGGCAGCAGGTTTTCCAAGAGAAAAAGGAGCTTGATTCCTGGGGCCAGCCCCACGAGGGGCCCAGGGACAAGGCTCAACTGGGTCTCCACCAAAGGCTTGGGGTCGGTTTTAAGGGGTGAGGGGAGCAGAGGTTATACGTATTTCTTAATTCAAATTCGGGGGGTCTGACTGGGTAGTCTTGGATGTTAAGTCAGCTAAGGTTAGGGAAGAGGGGGACAGAGTGGACAGAGGAAGTCTAGTCTGGCGGAAATTGACTGATTAGTTCTGTGCGTCTCCGATTTGTTCCCTGCACTGGACCTTCCTAACTGATGGGCCCCTGGCTTCTTAATGGGCTCCGACAGGAAACATAGCCTCTCCCCTGCTTGAGTTCCGTGAATCTTGGTTCCATGGTGCTTTCGAGGTCAGTTTAGGGTTATTTCGCCGCTAAGGGTCCCTGCTCAAGGCTCTGGGACCCATCTGATCCAGCTTGGTTTGATGGCTTCCAAAGCCTGCTGTTATCTCCCCAAAGACACTTAAAACTAGAGAGAGAGAGAGAGAGAGAGAGAGAGAGAGAGAGAGAGAGAGAGAGAGAGAGAGAGAGAGAGAGAAGTGTTAAGGTCTGGTTTTGTAGAAGTCAGAAACTTTCCAGTAAATGAGTCACAGAGAAGTGATATCTCCAGGCTCCAGCCCCCAGGAAGGCGTGGACCACCGCTGGGATGCAGATGGGGAAACTGCCTGCTACGCCCTATTTGATTTAAGAGTTCCCTGAGGACATTTGCCTTTGTGTGGGACCTTTGCAGCCAACAACTGCTCTCTATAATCTGCTGCTTCCTGTCATCTGCTTGCTTGCTTGCAAGACCACCAGGATATGGTCTTCAGCTTTATAAACTGCCTCCTCTGGAAGCTTGGGGCTGATCTCTCACCCTGCGTGGTAGACAGTCAGTTGCAGGCCGGCTCATAAAGGCTCACAATTCTCCCTGATTCGGCTCTGTGGGTCCCTGTCCTCACCTGCGCCGCAACAGTGTCAGTGTTAGGGCCTAGTTTCAACTGCAGACGATAATCCTAAAAAACATTCTTGTTTTGGGGTGAAAACTCGTTGCGTCTCACATACAAAGCATCCGTAAAAGACAGGAATTGGCGTTTTGTTTAAAAATAAAGCAACAGAAAACATCTCGGGAGAGCCCGTTCTGTCTTACATAGGCCCTGGAGGCTAAACACAGTGCTGATTCTTCTAAGAAAGCTGAGTTATGACATTGTGGGTTTAAGGAACTGGTTCAATTAATAGTCCAATAATCCTCACATAATAGGGCAGAAATAAGGAAGAAAAATGACAACACTTTGCATTTCCTCTTGCTCTGGTTAAGCACCTGCTGCTCTGCTTGACTCTTTGGATAAGGACACGCTCCCCTACTTGCTCTTTATGTCCGATCCATCCATCCATCCATCCATCCATCCATCCATCCATCCATCCATCCATCCATCCATCCATCCATCCATCCATCCATCCATCCATCCATCCATCCATCCATCCATCCATCCACTCATCCATCCATCCATCCATCCATCCATCCATCCATCCATCCATCCATGCATCTATCTATCTACCCACACACCTATCTATCCACCCACCTACCCATCCATTCACCCATTCACCCATCCATCCACTCACCCATCTACCTACCCATTCATTACCCATCCATCCATCCATCCATCCATCCATCCATCCATCCATTCATCCAACCATCCATCCACTCATCCATCTATCCATCCATCCATCCATCCATCCATCCATCCATCCATCCATCCATCACCCCGTTCCCTGAGCGTCTGCTTGTCCCGGCTCAGACAGGCAGAGGGACCAGATCCCTGCTCTGTGCAGCTTATGCTTCTATGGCGGAGCCAGCGATAAACCAGTGAATGCAGGATTTCAGGGGATGAAAAGTGGGATGAAGAACACTGGGTATAAGGGCAGAACGGGAAGTATGGGGTGCGGGGTGGTGTTTCAGAGGGGGCTGTTCAGGGACGGCTTCTCTGTGGACATGACATTGGAGCAGAGACCCAGACAAAGGCAGGGAAGGAGGCTTCGTCATTCCAGCGTTCTAACACCTGTTAAAATAATTCCTTAGATTAAAGCCTCTCTATTAAGACAATTTGCATGGTTTCTAATTTCCTGTTTGGGCCAAACTGACTCCATATGTTTCTCAAGACTGAGGGCTTGACATGGGGTAGGGAGAGAGAATTCTGGAACCATAGTGACATGAGAGGCAGGGGCTAGATTCGGTGCTTCTAGCAGCCCAGGGTCATGGGCCAGTGGCAGTTTTGGGGGTGCAAAGAAAAAAAAAACAGAAGAAAATCAAGATTGCTGAACCAATGTCTATTTCCACTGCCATTTCCCTTGCCTGCCTAGATTCCTTCGCCTTTTTAGATTTAAAATCTAAAAAGTTTTTGAGACTTCTGTTTCTAGACAAGATGGAGTAGCAGGAATTAATCCTCTCATCTGAAACAACCAGTAAAATGGGCAGAAAGTATGAAATGAAGGTTTTCAAGATTCTGGACATCAAGTAACAGGACAGTGATCCTAGAGAGATGGGAAACAAGTGAGGTGAGCCTGACAGGTAGCCCAGCTTGCTGACGAAAGAGAATTTCTGGGTCATGGTACAGTAGAGTCTGGCCGACTGCTTGAGTTGAGGAGATAAAATTAGAAGTGTAAGGATAATAAAGCAGTTAGAGATCATGGAATGGAATATGGAGAGAGAAGATATGGAAGGAGGCAGGTAGGAAGGGAGAAAGGGAGGGAGGGAGAGAAATAGAGAGAGAGAGAAAGAGAGAGAGAGAGAGAGAGAGAGAGAGAGAGAGAGAGAGAGAGAGAGAGAGAGACTACAGAGATTCAGAGTCCCTTTCAGTATTCATCAGAGAACTAACAAGTGTATGATGTAAGGAAGGGAGAGTGTAGAGATTATAGGGAACAGTATCTGGAAAGATACCTGTGTGAACAGGGCTAAGGACAGTGCTTGTTGTCACCAGCCAGACTGGTCCTAATTCATAGGGCATTGAGCAGAGTACACAGAAGAATCTTACCTCAGTCATGGGAAATAATTAGACACGGCTCAACACAGCTCTGGTTCTATGTAAGAAGTCCTCACAGCAATATCTGAAACAATCAAAACTCTTTTTAAATAATTTGAATGTGTTCTAGAACAAAGCTCAAGAATATTTCTAGGAATATAAAAAGACTCAGCAGCCAACAAGATAAAATTCACAAGGCGTGGCATCCAACCAAAAAAATTACCAGGCATGAGAAGAATTAGAAAAATACAGTCCCTAATAGGGAGAAAAAGAAATCAATTGAACTGACATAGAGGTTGGAATTAGCGAAGAGGAATATTAAAATAGTTATTATAACTATATTTCATACATTCAAAAGGTTAAGTAGAGACACGTAAGATGTAAAAAAAGATGCAAAATGAAGTTCTAGAGATGAAACCTACAAAATGTCAAATGAAACACACACTGGATGTGATTAACAACCGATTAGACACTGAAGAAGAAAATTATTAGGAGCAATAGAAACTATCCAAAATGAAATACAGAGAGAAAAGAGAGTAAATAAAAGAAAATTGTAGGCCAGTCCCCAAAAGTCTAATGGATGTGTAACTGAAGAACTTGAGAATAAAGAAAGAGAAAAAAATATTTGAAAAAAGAGTGGCTAATTATTTTCCAAATCTGACAACAGTTATAAACCCATAGACCTAAGGAACTCCACGAATCCCAAGTGCACCAAAGGTTTGAAGAAAACTACACTAAAGCACATTCTGATGAAATTAAGCAAAACCAGGGATAAAGAAAAAAGTCTTAAAAGCAGCCAGAGGAAAAAAGACACATTAGGTACAGAGGGACAAAGATAAAGGGCATGGCAGACTTGACACTGAAAACAATGCAAGTATGATGACAGTGGACCAGCCTCTTGCAGCATTAAAAGGAAAAATATGTCAATCTAGGAGTTAGTCCCTGGCAAAAATCTTTCAAAAAATGAAGGCAAAAAGAAGACTTTTAGAAGATATGAAAGTCTTCACCAGCAGACTTGCACTATAAAGTTAAAAGTTAAAGGTCACCTTTCAAGGAGAAGGATGCTGCCAGATGGAACTGTGCATTTATGCCAAAGGATGCAGGGCATCAGAAATGGTATGTGCATACACATGCGGTAAAGATGTAACAGTTCCTTCTGATTATTTAAATATCTTTATACAATAATCGACTTTAAAGAAAAGTTGTATCAATGGATTATGGGATTTAGATCATGTGTAAAAGTTTGTATAGAGGCCTTAACTGGTTAAATAAAGGTTGGGAGGAAAGATATGGAAGGTTCTTAACCATACATGACATGGTATAATATCACTCGAAGATCAGCTGTGAACAACTGCATAAGACATATCTGTGTCTTAGACTGATATGTGATATACCATAAATGCACATTATAAGGTACAGTCATGATCGATCGATATTTATATCGTATATCATACATCTTATCATATATATGATGTAAACCCCACAGCAACCACGAAAATAATAAAACACGAAATGATAGAAAACAAGGCAGTAAAGGAATTTAAAAACATCTTTAAAACAAGCCAGTTAAGGCAGCAGAAGGCAGAAAAAAGGGGAAAAAGGCAACCAGAACAGATGCAGGAAAAATGTTGTTTTCTGCTACGTGTACATAACACACATGTTATGTGTGTTGAACTACCTCTCCGCCAGCATCCAAAGTGATACTTACTGATCTTTCCGTTTTTAAGAGTGTGGATTTTTTGAAACACATGGTAACTACGGGAGACGAGGCTATGACGTGGGATTGGGAATTTCAGAGAAGCTGTAGTTTGGTGTAAAACAAGCATCCTCGGGATTGAGTCAAGGTCCACCAAGCTTTATCTCTTTACTCTGACATTACAAGCCACCGTTTTGGACATTAACTCAGCTTTAATAACGCTACAGCCTTCCAAATATATACCATGTGTTATACTTGACGGTTTACTTGTTTTATTTATGATGAGATGAAGCTCTCCCTGTGATACATGTCCCCTGCATTCATTTAGTTTTACAAGCTTCAAATGAACATTTGTTGAAAGGCACCCCTTTAACTTCTCCCTCCCTGTAGTGAATAAATCACAGTGGAGCTTGAAAGACACGCCAATTTGGGGGAACAAAAGGGCTTTTATGTTTGGATTTACATTCCCAGCATTATCTAATTCTAAGAGCTGCTTGCATTTATCTTGGCATTCTTCATATTTGGGGGAGATTTTTCTAGAACAAAACGGAAGCCTTCATTTCACCTTGGCTTCAAGAAAGAAAAAAAACCCAAAACAACACCTCTAGCCAAACTGTAAGTTCCTCTGAAATTCACACTCTGTGCAAAGTGGAAAAAAAAAAAAAAAAAACCAACCCTGAGATTTAGATGACATTTTACTCTTCCCTGTTCCCGCGGCAACGGTGTTCGAAAATCAGGGACCCCAGTCTGCCAGGGAGGAATCTCAGCGTTCCCGCCGTCTTAGAATCATGAGAAACTGTTCATCTCTCTGATTTTCCGGGTGACGGAAAGCGAAATCCCCCTCCTTAGGTGCTCACAGGTTCTCTCATCCCTAGCCGGGTACCAGAGCCTTTTTGTGTTATGAGTAATGCAGGGATTTGATGTTCTGAGAGTGAAAACGGCAGAAATTTACTCGTGAGCCAGAAATGCCTCTCGAGCACTGTATGAGTGATGTAAGTTGATTAGATCCCCTCCACCTGTCAGGTGAGTGAGTTGGGGGAAAAAGACACACCGGTCAGTGTGGGGGTAGTTTAGAAAGAATTTAGAGTTTTTTTTTTTTCCAAGCAAAGGAAGAGAGTCTTTTGGAACAGCAGCCGAGCTTAAGAGAGACGAGGATATGAAGAAGTATGCTGTGAATGTCGCCTGTTTCCAACAAGGTTTTGGTTAAGATTGACGTTTCCTAACAGATATATTTTTGGCTATGAAACTAGTGCTGTATTGAACGTGATGGCATCTGAGACCAGCCCAGCAGGCACTGAGGTCGGGTGTGGTGGCTGGGACCCTGGTCCTTCTTTTGAATTTAAAGAGCTATGGGCACTGCCAGGGTCATTGGCTCTGGCTTCTCTAGACAGACATCTTTCCTCGCAAACTGGCCTAACCTTGGCCTCCCGCCTCTGGTACCCCCTCTCCTCAGTTGTTCTGTTGCGGTGTCTTTCCACACGGGACATCCCAGGGCCCGCCCTCACTGGCCCAGCCTGATTCCAACTGCCCTTTATCCTGGAGGAAAGGGCACCACCCTCGGCGGCCCTCCTGGGTTCATGCCCAGCGCCCCCCTCCCCGGGAGTTTGCAGGCGATCTCCGCGGAGGCGTTTCAGGATAGCTGGCGAGTTAGACGTCCCTTCCCTCTCTTTCAGCCCCGTGGGTAATTATTTAGCTGTGCGCTTTCGCACTAGACCTGGAGCTCCCGGTAAGCTGTCCCATGTCCGTGCAAAGGACACGCCGTTGGGGTCCGTAGGCCGGCAGCAGCGTCCTCAGCCCTGTCATTTGGAACCGTTTTCTGAACCTGGTTTTTTTCCACGGGGGCCACGCAGAGATGAGCAGGCTGCGAGACGAGGGGTCGCTTGAAGGGGTGGACCATACGAGGCGTGTGCCTGGGGCACAGAGGCCGCCCAGCAGGTGCGGGTTCACCCTGGGCTTGGAGAGTAAGGCACGCCTCTTGCTTACCCTGTCGCCCCTGCTCACGGAGCGCAGTGAGCGCTCAGGAAAATACACCTGTTCCGTGAATGCAGTGCCGGCAAAAGGAAATTTTCAGCGTTGTCCGTTTGTAAGAGTGTTTTAAGCGGAGGCGTCCGCTCTCCGAGGTTCTGGCGGTCACGGACGGGGAAGAGCGGGGCCCGCGCGCAGCGGGCGCGGGCGCGGTGGGTCCCGGCCAGGGCGCAGCGGCCGGCAGAGGGCGCGCCGGGCCCGCCGAGCGTGCGGCGCTGGGGTTGGGGCGCTCGCGGAGCGCGGGGCGCGGGGCGCAGGCGGCAGCCCGGCGTCGGCCGCTGGCAGCCCTGGACGCGCCCGCGATCCGGGCGCAGCGCGCGGCCAGCGCCCTGGGGGCGCCGGGGAGCGGAGCCCGGCCGCGCGCGGTGAGTAGGGGCACCGGCGGGGACCGCTCGCCCTAGGTGGGGGCATCTGGAGGCCGCGCAGGTGGGACGCGGGCGGGCTGGTCCAGCGGTTGGTGCGCGTGGGAAAGTGGGCAGGGTCCCCGCTCGCGCTCGTCTTGGGGAGGGGCTTGGGGGCCGGATGTCGGTCCAAGCTTTGCTTTCGGGGACTCGGACTCCCTGGAGGTTCCCGCATCGGGATTTGTCACGCGGCCCCCGTCGCGCGCTGTCCGCGGGTCTGGGGGCCCCGGGATCGCCGGGGTCACCCCGCGCGGGCGGGCGCTGCCCTGGGCGTCGTCCCCCGCCCCTTCCAGCCGCAGCGCCATCCCCAGGAACCACGTGCGGCTGTCGCCCGCGACTCTGCTCGTCAAGCGCAGCCCGCCCCCAGGGCAGGGGAGGGGACGCGGGGGCGGGGTGGGCTGTGCCCCGCGGGGACCCGGACGCCCCGTGCGCCCGCCGCTGCCAGCTCAGCTCTGGCGGGCGCCCGGGAGGCAGCGAGCGATGCTGCGGGAAGGCGCGGGGCGCTGCCGGGACCGGCCGGGGGCCGCCGCAGGGGCGCCGGGCCCTCGGCCCCGGGAGTGAGGACGCAGAGGAGGGAAGCCGCCCAAGTGACTAGTTCTGGAGAGCCCCCCGCCCCCAAGGCGGCGCCGGGCTACCCGCAGCCCTCCTCCCGGGTCTCGTCCGCCTTCAACCATCTCCAGCCCTTCGGGGCGGTGGGGCCGCGCCGGCTCCCTGGGGGGGCCCCGGCCCGGGATCCTTTTCCCAAAGCCGCCCCCGCGACTTCTGCGCCTCGGGAGCCGACCCCGGGGCGCGCGCGCCGGGCGGGACTCGGGCGCGCGTCCCGGGCGCTGTGCCGCTGCGGCGCCTCGCGGAGCCCGCGCGCGCGGAGCTCCGGGGGGCTCTGAGACAGACACCCCCGAAGCAAGGTAGGCGGGTCGTACGGACGGAGTTGGATGAGGGGCTTGACGGGAGTCACAGCGCAGGCTGCTCAAGTCTTGGCGACCTCTGCTTTCTCTTTGCTTTGTAGGGCGCTTGGGGAACGGCTGGGGAGCCAGGGGTTTGGATGTGTTTTCGGCTGCGTCTCGGCCCTGAAATGTGACTAAGGCTGCCAGCCTCTGGACTGATACCTTAGAATATGCTAACGAGCCGGCGCTCGCCCCGGGGGAGTCGGAGCGCCCGCCGGTTGCGGTGACCCCGACCCGGAGCAAGGCAGTCCCAAGGAAAGCAAGAGGGACCGTCCGAGCGGCTGCCTTGGACGCCGAGCGCAGGCTCCTGCGTGCCATCGCCCTCGCCCTCGCCATCGCCGCAGCCCTAGGATGGAGCGCCGGTGACGTCCTGCCCCTCGGGGGAGCGAGCGGGGACGCGCCACGCGCCGCCTGGGGAGTGAGGACCGCTGCTGCGCGTCTGACCGAGCCCCAGTCCCTGCTTGGGAAGCCGAGGGGTGTCAGAGCCCCGCCTATGTGCTGCGCCCTCGGGGACGATGCAGACTCGGAACGCGTCCGCCATGGGCAGGGCCGGGCTGGTGGGAGAAAGGAGCTTCTCCTTCCGCATCCTCACCGCCTGCTTCCTGTCGCTGCTCATCCTGTCCACGCTGCTGGGGAACACGCTGGTCTGCGCCGCCGTCATCCGCTTCCGGCACCTGCGCTCCAAGGTGACCAACTTCTTCGTCATCTCCTTGGCCGTGTCGGATCTCTTGGTGGCTGTGTTGGTCATGCCCTGGAAAGCAGTGGCCGAGATCGCTGGCTTCTGGCCCTTCGGGTCCTTCTGTAACATCTGGGTGGCCTTTGACATCATGTGCTCCACGGCGTCCATCCTCAACCTCTGTGTGATCAGCGTGGACCGGTACTGGGCCATCTCCAGCCCCTTCCGGTATGAGAGGAAGATGACCCCCAAGGCAGCCTTCATCCTGATCAGTGTGGCCTGGACTTTGTCTGTTCTCATCTCCTTCATCCCCGTGCAGCTCAGCTGGCACAAGGCGAAACCCGTAAGCCCCTCCGATCCGAATGCCACCGCCCTGGGCGAGGCCACTGACGACTGTGACTCCAGCCTGAGCAGGACGTACGCCATCTCGTCCTCCCTCATCAGCTTCTACATCCCCGTGGCCATCATGATCGTGACCTACACCAGGATCTACCGGATCGCCCAGAAGCAGATTCGACGCATCTCGGCCTTGGAGAGGGCAGCGGTCCACGCCAAGAGCTGCCAGACGGCCCCGGGGAACGGCAAGCCCGTGGAGTGCGCCCAGCCAGAGAGCTCCTTCAAGATGTCCTTCAAGAGAGAGACCAAGGTCCTGAAGACGCTGTCGGTGATCATGGGCGTGTTCGTGTGCTGCTGGCTCCCTTTCTTCATCTTGAACTGCATGGTGCCCTTCTGCGGGGCTGGGGAGACCCAGCCCTTCTGCATCGACGCCATCACCTTCGACGTGTTCGTGTGGTTTGGGTGGGCGAATTCCTCCCTGAACCCCATCATTTACGCGTTCAATGCCGACTTTCGGAAGGCGTTCTCCACCCTCCTAGGATGCTACAGACTGTGCCCCACGACGAGCAATGCCATCGAGACCGTCAGCATCCACAACAACGGGGCCGTGGTGTTCTCCAGCCATCACGAGCCCCGGGGGTCCATCTCCAAAGACTGCAACCTGTACCTGATCCCGCACGCCGTGGGCCCCTCAGAGGACCCGAAGGAGGAGGAGGCGGGCGGAGGAGCCAAACCCTTGGAGAAGCTGTCCCCGGCCCTGTCTGTCATTTTGGACTATGACACCGATGTCTCTCTCGAAAAGATCCAGCCCATGACGCTACATGGACAGCACCAGACCTGAACCCTGATAGGAGTTCTGAGCCAGCCATGCTCGGCTCAGAACCCACTGGAGAGCTCTCCGGGGCTTGTCACCGAGACACAGAAGCGTGGCGAGACTCGCAGGTGTCAGGGGGAGCCTCCCCCACTCCCCCCCCCACCTCGCTGCTTTTTCTCAACACACAAAGAACTATAGTTTAAAATCCATCCCAGTGTGTTGTCTGTGTTGTGCATCGCGCATCAGAGGCACACCCGTGAAACGAACGTTCACAGGAAGACGTGTCTTTCTTTGGCTCCAAAACGATGTTTAGAAACCGAGTCTTAGGACTTAACAACAAAAAAAAAGGAAATAGGGCAAAGAATCAGCAATGAACAGCTTCACGTAAAAAGTAAACCTTTCTGGGAAGGCAATGAGAAGGGTTGAGTTTGCTGTGTACAAACAGGTGCTAACACACGGGCCCGAGCAAAATGTTCAGATTATAAAGGTAGGTGCATGCTTCATATAAATCATTTCTGACAAGTCATCGAGCCTTACGGGACGAATAAGATTGTTCCTTTTCAGAAGCGAGAGCTGCTTCGTGGATACTCATTTTATTTATTTATTGTATTATATGGATATTTCTAATTTATTATAATGAATCTATATATTTATCATATTTAATAGGATAAGCTAATGAGTGAACCGAAACGTTACAATCACATATTCGTCCATGGAACTAGCACTTTCTAAGCCAATGAAACAAACACACAGATTCTGAAATCCTGAATTCTCCTGTGTGAATTCCAGAAACCGTAGAGACCAGGTAGGAAATGAGTCCTGATAATTCCTTAAAATTCATTGGCATAAATAAAGACAAGGTGAGCAGTGACAAATGCTGTGAATGTTTCCCCCCCTTAAAATGATTTTGAAAAGCTTTAAAAAGCATAGCTACGGTTGAGTTCAGACCGTTTTCAAATAACCAACACTTTCCAAGGAGAACAATTTGCAGTTCTGTAAATATCTTAAAGAAAAGCCAGTTTAACAAGACTCCAGCTCGAAATGTATGGTCTTAAGTGTCATCAAAAGTAGATGCCACTTTGTATTTATGTAAAATAACCAGCCCTGTCTGTCTTTTCTCTTCCCACATGTCAGATAGCTCTTCTGAACCAGACAGATGGCTGTCCTGCTTAGATAATGTGAAGACAGTGGCTTTCCTTAATTCTTATGTCACAGCCGTCTCACCCACAGGCAAAGGTCAAATTCTGCGCCTACATCTTGCCAGGTCAAGCCAAGGCAAGGCTCCCTTTGCAGTGAGTGCATCTGAACTTAGAATCAATTTTTTTTTTTTTAAGTCTAAATGAATAGTGCCTCGTTATCATCCCTGAGAAAGACACTTCCGTTGGGAAAAAAAAGAAAAAAAAAAGGACACCTCTTCTCTTAAGGTGTGTTAAGCGCTCCAAAGCCATCCGTCTCTGTTTTGACACACGCTAACCCTTTCTCTGTGCTCGAGACTCATGCCCCTCTGCCATCATCACCTGGACTGTGAGAGAGAAATTAAAATCTCCCTTGTGACATACTCATTCACGTGGGGGCATTTCAGGAGCACTTCTTTGAAACGTTTACAAAGTTTCCTTATGGATAAGCAATTTACAGGAAGAATATCTCTGGCATCGGGTCTCTGATTTCTGCGTTGTGAATGCTTTCTGAATTTTATTGCCTGTATGCTTTCTTACATATAATAAAATTATTTTGTGAACTCAAATCAGCCCTGAATGAGCCATCTCGCATTTGTTTTTTTTTTTTTTTTTTTTAAACTAAGATATTTCAGACCTACAAGTGAGAAAACATTTTCGAGGCTAGGCTACTTTTCTTCTTTTTAGTGCAACTTCTTCCTGTTATGTATGTCACATGTTGCCTTTGAATATTTAAACAGGCAATGTTTGGGATTTGGGCTACCTACTCTTAGTTTCCTTCTGTCTTAAAGACATTTTTCTTTAAAGAAACCCTTCTTTACTTGAGCAGTTACTCCACTTTTCATTTCGTAGATTGGAAAGTTTCCTAAAATCTCTGTTTTTCATTCAAGGAGCCAAGGGACTTTACATAATGTAAACATTACAGAAAAGACTGTAGCTCGCCATTGGGTTCTTTCGGATTCTTGGTGTGTGGTAGCCACCGTGTGTGTCGTGTTTCACAGTAAAATAAAATAGGAAATTTGTTTCTGGAGAAAATATACAGGTTGTAACGCTGGGCTTATCAAAATATCTTACAGGGAACTTCATTGCTCTTGCTGAACCTGCTTCGTGAATGTGCTAACTCCCTGTTTATTATCATTATTTTTTTTCATCCTGGAGAAGGAGAGTGACTGAATAGCAGATGATATAGAAATTAAGGGTTAGGTTTGTAATTTGGAACATCACACGACAGATGGTGTCTCTTTAAACTCCTCATTTGCCAACAACCCCAGGCTTTGGCATATAATGAACATGTTTAGAATGAACACCCATAAAGCACGATGCCTTTTCTTTCTGCCTCATAACTTTCTGGGCATCTTGATTCTCTGAGGTTGAATGTGCTTTCATTAGAAGTCCAGCAATGCCAGCGACGACGCTCAGGGCTGACATTGTCCAACCAGTGACAGTGTGGCACGGAAGCTTTCACCATTTATTTCGCTGGCCAAGAGTGAACAATAAGTGATGTATCTAGAAGTTCTGTTAAATAATTATGAAGTTTCCATATGGTCGGGGTTATGCTTGGGGTTCCAGGCATGTGGAGCCGATGAAGGGCATCTTATGAAATGTTAAGCTCACTGAAAAAAAATCTTTCCGAGAGTTGAATTTCCAACCATAAAAGCAAAATGACAAATGTGACTTTCATTTTTTTTTTTTTAGCTCTTGTCTCAGTGTCCCCAGGCCTGCACCTGCAGCATTTCAGCTTGATCCCTGTACCTCCTAAGAGCCAGGTCACCTGTGGGGACCTGGAACACAGCGAGCACAGGCTTTGTTTTAGACAGACATGCGTTAACCACTCAGCTGCCGCTTGCAGGCTGTGTGAGGGCCAGCCAGTGTCTGGATCTCTCTGAGCTGCTCACCCATTCGTGAAGGGGAAATAGACCTTTCAGGTTCTTATGAGGGTCTCGGTGAAGCTCGTGTCTGCAAGGGCACTGAGCTGTCTGCTGGCTGTTGGCAGGGTCTCTGCTTTGAAGGGGTTGATGACTTAATGTGTGCTGCCTGAGTAATGAGCTGATATGATTTGACTTCTTACGCGTTTGGTCGAAGCAAATGGAAATGACATTCAAGCTCGGGTGTTCTCCTGGGCACCCTTTTCTGTGGCTGTGTTTATCCAGTATTCCGGAAGCAAGTGGCTTTTTACACCTGTGTGGGTAGGACACGTGCCTTAATGCACCGTTGGATACTGGCCAACTAACTACACCTGCCCACAGAGTTTTCGTCTGTGAAATATACTTGCCTTGCGGAATCTGTTTCCGGAATGAGGAGGTGACGGCCGGCTAGCTCTGGGCTGTTAAAACTAGGGCCTGTGGCTCTCCTGGTTGCTCTCTTGAAGGGTGACGACCCAGTGATCGTGACATTGAAGCAGTCAGGGTGTGGGCTGGCTGCACCTCTGTGGATTTCTTCAAGATCTCTTGGGTAGAAACACAGCATGCCGACCTGCTTGGTTCTGTAGAAGGGTGAGGATGACGGGCACTACAGCACAGAGAACGTCCCTAAGGTTTTGTCCCCAGGCCAATCTAGTCACGGCACCTTCCGTCTGTCACATTAGGAGCATCCCTGTGATGGACCGAGTTCTTCAAAAGCAGCATTTGGTCTTGAGTCCGTGACATCATTCAAGATCTGGGAGTTGTAATTTAAATAGTATTAGGGGGCTCAAGAATAATCTCTGATTTAAAAGGGTTTAGCTTCTTAATCACTATGAGAAAATGTATAAAACCAGTTACATTTTTTTTTTCCCTGAGCTCATAGAATAGATCCTTTACCAAACTGGTGAATGCTGCAGCGCCACTGAGAAGGACCCGGCCCGAGCTCGGGGCTCAGAAGAAGGCCTACTTCTCGTGCCTCCAGGAGCAGAAGTGCCAGCCAAGTGGCAGGTGGCACTGGGTTTTAGGAGGCCTGAATTGTAGGGCAGAGTTTTTTCGATTTCATGTAAAAGCCAAATGATAAATAGCTTAGATAAGCCACATTCTCCGAAGATAAGGGGTTTAGGAGGAGGATGTTAAAGGTATATTTTGGCTTGGGGATACCGGATATGAGATCTACTGTGGGCAACTTATAAAATGCAAATACGACTCTGTTTGGACTTGCTTATCACTCTGCAGTGACTCGCAGTCACTTTCGGGGGAAAAGAAACCTGAGTTCATGCCAGGCCCCTCACGACCAGGCCCCGAGAGCTCTCTCTCTCGGTTGCGAGTGTGTGCAGAGGAAAAGCTGGCTGTGGTTTCCCCCTCTCCCTGAGTGGCCAGCACAGGGCGGGGCTCACAGGAGTCGCCCATCCATCCTTCACTGGACGAATGAAAGAATGAACGCGTCTCGGCGGGAGGGAATGCTGGAGTTGGGGTGTTAGCAAAGTTCATGGCTGGGGTGACAGGTGCGCACATACGTGGGTCCGTCAGGCTCTCTCTGTGGTGTCTCCAGGCACCTTCTTTCTCCACGTGGTCTCCAAGGGCCGCCGTCCCCAGGGGTGGGACACGGTGGTACAGAGGTCACTGTGCACGCACGCGCGTGCACACGCACACACGTGTATCTGTGTCATGGATGCCGTGAGCGGTCAGTAACCTCTTGTGAGCACGCTCTGTGATTCGGGCCACGTGCCGGATGTGGAGATGGCTCAGCTCCATGCTGACACCACGGAGCCTACAGGGGAGCCATGCCACCGCCCCAGAGCGTCTCGGCGGGGACATGCGTGCAGGGAAAACCGTCTCCTTCCACAGGACGGGAGGAGCGCCCAGCAGCCAACCTCCTGGCGCCGCGCCAAGCTCTGCCCGTTTGTGACCTCACCCCCGCCACTGCCACGCCCCACCCCACAAGATGGGCACCGTTGCCATGACGCCCGCGTCCCAGATCAGACTCGTGACTGTCCCGAGAGGGCACGGGAGCGTCCGAGGTCACACAGCTGGCAGCCCACGGGCAGGCCTGAGTCAGAGCCTGCCATCCAAGCCTCCCCTTTGGGTCACGAACCTGTTGTGTTTGCCAGGAACGAGTCTTAGCCGAGAGAGTAACGTGCGAAGAGGGGTTCCGCGTCGCCTCAAATACTGCCGCGTTAAATAAACACGCTTTTTTATTATTGACACGTTCAGTCCTACGCCAAAGGAGATAAATAACCCCCTGCGTCCCCAGCCCATCACCCAAGGTCGCACATCAGCGAGGGAGGCTGGAGTGGGCCATCTGTGAGCGGTGACAACAGGGGTCCGGGGCTTTGGACAGAGCACAGGGAGGAAGCCAGGGAGATATGTATCCTTCCCAAACACGACCCTCTGGGGTTCAGAGATCAACAGAAGGGGAGATGGCTTCTTCAAGGGTTGACACTGATCCATGTTCAGGGGTCAGTTTGATGGGGGGCGGGACACTTTAGTTTAATTCAGCAGACAGGTACCCACCCCTGCCCGGTGCTGGGAGGGGCGGGGCGTGGGCGTGGGCGTGGCCAGAAAGACTGAGGGGCGGGGCGAGGAGGACTGAGGGGCGGGGTGAGGAT